>FIZR01013000.1:0-12281 GCA_900060175.1 Ferrisia virgata
GTATTGTTATTTTATATTTTTAAAATGAAATAAAGATTTTTTCGTTTCATTTTTTATCAGAATTTGAAAACATGAAGGGGGCTGATTTTTTGTTAAAATTCGAAAAAATGAAGGGGCCCAAGCATAAATGCTGCCCAGGGCCTCTCCCAACCTATCGCCGGCCCTGGTTGTGAATGTTTTTAATAGGTTGAAACCCCCCAACAGGTTCGAATAATATTACTAAACTGAAACGGCAACACTACTATTGTAGAAATTGAGTTTACCCAAAATGGTTGCATGATTCGCTTTTTTATCCCACAATCCATTGCCTGGAATTCCGGAATGGTAGGAGCACCATAACTCAATGCCAAAAAGTAACACTTCCACAGAATGACAACTCGCTTATCGCATTTTAATAAGTCAGCCAGCGGTGTACCACAGTACACAACTGCTTCGCTTTGGGTTCTACTACCCACCTAAGAATGCCCAAATTTGAGAAGCTGGTGCTGAGAGGCAACGTTTTTGACCTCAAAAAATGACGATTTGAGCTACAGAGTTGAAATTTGGTATGTGGTTTTCATAGGAGTTACAGATAAGCCTTTTGGAGTATTCTACTATCCAGCCTCATTGTCAGCTGTAACCTAAATTTTCAAAATTTTACCCGGACCAACAAAATATCATATACTAGCCGAAATGATCAAATTAGTTTTTTAGGACCATGAAACGAATAATGTAAAAGGTCAGTTCCCAAAAGTAGCGTAGTTTGATGGAGAGCAGTGATCAAATTTAATCAACTTAATCATATCACCATATAAGCTGATCCCCTTACATTTGGAGGTGGGCAAATTTACCAACACTTGGTTGGTTCGCCTTTGCCATATTAATAGGCGGAATGTGTGCCGCATGTTGCATTACACCTAAGACTCAGACTTGTTTATATTTTTCTACGAATATTTATTTTTAATATAACGATAGTAATGTATATACTTGTAATCACTGCAACATAAAACTAACTCAGTTGCGGAGTTAAAGGAATGAGCACTTCTTATTTGTTTCTAAATAATAAATTATGCCGCTTATTATAACTTAATGTTTAAGAAAATATCTATTATTACTAATTGACTAGGCATGAACCTGACAGCGATAAATATCAAAGTAATATTCCAGTACACAACTTCGTTTCCAGCAGTACCTAATACAATAATAATCCAGCTGTATTCGCTCCAGTCACTGCAACTCTTTAATAATTAAATTATTCCACACGTAGAATTAATGGTTAAATTATTCCACATGGAAAATAAATCTAGAACAAGGCCATTAGTCCAACCAAATCCCTGTACAACAAGGTACTCTCCTTTCCCACCTGTTTTTCCAAAATGTTCTGCATCATACTGCAAACATTAATAAAACAAAAATATCACAGTAAGTACAAATAATTAAAATATGTAGTATCCACTTAGATCTACATTCTACATGTGTTCTACATTACATACCTTCAGGACACATATCAACAAAACTAAAGCTACATAAAATGCAGCCCTTCAAAAGATAAGGCAGACATGGTATATGCTAGATAGGTTTATGTAATAAATATACATACCTTTTCATACATGTAACGATCCTCTCCACTTCCAGTATAATTCTTGTACAAGGAACTTACATATGCTGAGGCTAAATTAAATGCAACTGTTTGAGCTCTTGAATTATTACTTTCTTGTAATCCTTGAACGATGAATGATTGATAAGGAGCCCAAACATTTGGAAAGTCCCATTGTTGCTTAGAACTATTCATGGATTTTGCACTTACTGGCACACCTGAAAAGTAAAAGTTATAAATTAACGAACCTGAAGTCGATGACACATAATAATTACATCCAGACAAAGTTCTACCCAACATAAGGTTATACGATAAACGATATTATCCATTACTTACCGCAATACTTGGCTGTCAAGTTTTCGAATATTATCTCATTTTTAATTAGATAATCTACAGCTTGATCTACTTTTTTGGTATTGTCGCCGTAAACTTTACCCCACAATGGAACCAAATTACTGGCATAAAAGTAATTCCGGCGTTGTTTCTTCTCCATATCAAAATCTAACCACGTACCCTCGTCTTGGTCCCACATTACCTAAGACATTACATAAATTTTTTCTCATAACATCCAACAAAAGGCAGGATGCAAGAATAATACATTTCGATTTTGTCTATTTTCATTGCTTATACTTATTTTTAGTGGAAAAGGAAATTTCAGCCCCTAACTCTTAAAGTATCGCAGTTGAGTAAATTTTTCTATTCATGGAGGTAAGAATAGCAGTGCTCTACGATGCCTCTTCTTAATCAGTAGTAAACTAAATACAAAACCAAAAGACACATCTGGGACCAAGGGTGCGGTGAAGGGGTATTTTTGATGAACAGCTCGTTGTTGAAAACTGGAGGGGGAGGGGGCTTTAAAAATTTATAACGGATACAGCTGAGAGAAGGAAATAAAAAAAAGCAAAAAGAAGTACCTATTTATTCTTTAAGCTATATTTTTGAACATACAATTGACCCAGTAGCGTAAAAAGGGACGAGACAAACACCACCACCAGCCCAGATTAACCCCCCCCCCGTCGAGGGGCTTTATTCGAAATTTTAAATCAATTTTTTTAACCATCCAAAATTTTAGTCGGAAAAGAAAAGTGTGCCCTCGCTTGCCTCGGGCAATTGATACTTCCTCAAATTTTAGCCAAATTTTCTATGTCATATTGTTAATAACAACCAGACTATTACAGTCTATCAACCGACGCAGGTTGGAGGGAAAGGAGACACCAACAAAAACCGTTTTGGGATCCTACTAGACCATTAAGACAATTTTAGGTTATGTCAGATTTTTTTTTGATTTTTTTTCCGAACATTAAAATCATTTACTTTGCTAGATACGAATCAAAATCGCTCCAATTCGGTCAATTGGCTTAGTTTGGCGACGGATTGGATATATATGAATAAGGATGACCTGGAAACAAAATTCAATTTTGCCCCATTTTGGGGGAAGGGATGCTGAGGGGCCAAAAACACCAAAATTGTTCCTTTTCAAGTCGATCGATACAGAATCTAAAGTTGCATAAGTTATGCAAAATTCAAACTCAAGATTAATTAGGGGGGAAAATATGAGGGCGTTCCCCTTTATGATATTGAAAAAGGGCTGTTCCTGTACTATCTCCCCACCAAAATGAGCTAGGAAGTTGAATTTTCGTATCTATATTCAGTAGGGGCCCTAAATGTGTTTTTTTTTGTTAGGTTTTCTTATGTTTTGAGCTTGTTCCTCGCATAACTCCTCAAATTGCGCTAGAAACTTGGAATTAGTTATATGCATTCATTACGAGCCCCAGATGAGCCTGTTTGAGGTATCAACTTTTCAGCCCCATTGAACCCCTTCACAGTCCCAAATATGTGGTTTTTTGGTTGTTTTTTCTTATTTTTTGAGTTTGTTCCTCGCATAAATCCCCTGCAAATTGAGGCTAAAAAGTTGAAATTAGATATGAACAGTTAGTAAGTACCATAAATGTGCCTTTTGAGGAGTTTTGACGTTTTAGCCTTATTGAACCCTCCCTATCCTCAATGCTGATTAAGAAAAAAACATATCAAAGCGTTGCTCATGATTGTAATGTTTTTTTTTTTGTTTTTTCTTGTTAAGCTTTATCCTGAACATGACTAAAAACTTTGATCTGAAGGTATTTTTGAATGAAAAATTGCGCCAAGCCTCAACTTTCTTGGGGCCCTAATTATTCAGAAGATGTATAAAATGATCGTACTTTATCAAAAATACATTCTTTAGCCATTAAAACTAAGTTTTTTGAAGCAGTGACATCAATGTACCTACCTATTTAATTTCGCTGGTGACTTAGCTACAAAAATTTGCATAAAACCAAATGTGAAATGTTCAAAAATGTGCATTTAAGGGATTTTTTAATCTCCACAAATGGCATTTTATTGTTTTTAGTCGCATAAAACATCACTTGAAAACATTCAGGAAGGTTTCAATCTCGTTTATCCTCTCATCTTCGCTCATTGTGCCGCTTCCTTCAACTAAACCATTGTGAAGACCATTGTGAAGCAAGATTTGTTGAAATTTTAAGCAAAAACTAAAGAATTTTATAGCCCAAGCAAAGCGAGGGCGAAAATATTGTACAATTTTCAAGATAAGGGATGAAAAATGAGCTTTTTGACGTAGTTTTAAGCTTCAAGCGTCGAATTTGACTGTTTATTCGCATATAAGAATGAACTTTCAAGTGGACTAAATCGGTCAAAGGGAACAAAAAACTTGCTCATTGGAAGCTTTAATTATCTGAATATTCTTAACAAAACACAAAAAACTACCTTCGGCTGGGGGAAGGAGTAGTTGAAAGATTTAGTTGGGAAAATGAACTTTTCAGGGTAAAACATGTTTAATAAGGATGTGCCTTTTTACTTATTAAAAAAAAATCTTTCAAGTTAAGCTTCGGTAAACATTTGAAAATGTTTGAATAAAAATTCTAAATTTGCCACCCTTGAAAATTGACCACTGGGGGCAAAAACCCACATACACATCACCTTCCCATAGTAGATTGCGCTATTAAACATTTTTTGATGTCAAAAATGGGCCAAAACTGACAGACACACCCTTCCCGAGTAAAACTGTCACTGGTTATTGTCAATTTTTGAGTTTTACTTACAGGTTGAATTTTGTTCTTTTTTTCAATTTTGTCAAAAGTAATTTTCATGTCGGAAAAAAATACTTTCACACCCTTAAGTGCTTGAATTTTGGAGTAAATAGCGTCAAAAAAATGAATTAATCATAATTTGGATAGAAAATTTAGAACGAAATTGAGTCATGACTCATAATTTTCATGATCACCCGGAAGACACGAGCATGAATTAAATAAATATCTAAAAGTGCTCAATCAATCAAATTAAATGAAAATTAAACAACATACATTTTCAATAGTATCCAACAATTTTTGGGCGAATCTATCGAGATGTTCTGCATTCCTCTCCCGGCCAAATTCACGTTCCCATTCAGCTAGTTTCTTTGCATTCAAGTACATCATGGTATTCAGGTCGACATAGGCAAAGTGTTGAAGATTCATATCCCTCAAACCGAATGATTCTGACATACGAAGGAAATACTCAGTAATAAACCGTACAAAATACTTTCGTAGGTAGGATTGTAGTTTTAATTGAAACAATGGGTCGTCATCAAACGGAACTAGAAACTCACCATCTTCAGCATTTTCAGGATTGTTCATATGTCTACTAGTGAAATCCCAGCCTGATTCCGCTCCTGATCGAATCGCAGTATAAATTCTTTTCTTATCTTCCATACTTAGTGGCTCCGTAGTGTTCATCAAATCGAAATCTTTTCTATAGAAATGTATGACATAGATGTCAGTTATATGTACTCGTATAATTACTTCACAAGAATGGATACAAATATGTCTACGTAAATGAATGTAGTTTATGTACCAAGTATCAACTTACTTGTACGACTCGGGCCGAGGTTGACAACTGATTGCGTTATAATGAAACATACGGTAATATTTTCCATTCACTTCCACATTAACCAAACGATTGTTGCACCACCAAACGAATTCTTTCGTCAAACTCTGTATAAGTACGTAGATAATTTTAGTAAAGTGAAAATCGTTTTTTAAATCATGTACGTAGCAGATGACATGTGGCAGTTGAATAATGTGGCACCAATGATAATTTTAACAGTAGGCTTATTCCATATCAAAAAATTCGGATCTTCCAATTTCGTTAAAAACATTTTTGTCAGTTCTGCTCAGTGGTTTAGTGAAGAAATCTCCGTCATTTTAGTTCAAACCCTTCAGCAAGGGGCGTGGGGCGAAGGGGACCTTGTCATTTTCGAACAATCGCAATATTTTGTCAAACAGCTCAACTTCGACGGATCATATGTCAAGATTAGTTACCCAGATTCAAAATTAATGTTCAAAATTTTGAAAGCTTAAATTTGAACTTTTTGAGATGAAAGCTCAATTTTTCATGATGAGTACAAAGGTTGAAAGCTAGCATTTAAAAATCTGAAAAAATTACCATAAATAAAACTTTTTAGGCCTATTAACTAATTAATTTTCAAAATCGGATCTTTACACCTCGGCAAGGGGTGGCAGGGCTCTTAATTTTGGTCAAAATTCCAAAAAAAAAAAAAAAAAGGTAAAAGTGAAGTGATATTTTAATTCCAACTAATTTGAGTATGCTGAGTTTAATTATAAGCTTATTTATTTGATCCTTTGATCCGAACCTTCTAAAACCCCTCAGCAACCCCCTCATTATGGTTTAAATTCGAAAACATTGAAAAAACGAACTGACATATCGATTGTTACTAATTTGTAGTTGCTGAGCATGAATATTCATTTATTTTTTGGATTCGTTCCCCTAGTGCCCCGCTGGGCACCTGAAAAATTGAAAAATACTGGAAAATAATGAAAATGTCGTGTACCACACCGTTTCATGCTAATTTGGTACCGCTGAGATCGAATATCAACTTACTTTCTTGATCCGACTACCTAGTGCTCTAAATTGACCTTCAAATTACCAAAAATTTGAAAAATGTGGGTATCGAAGAGTTGAATTGAGAAAATAATCCGATATTCGAACTGAAGTGCCCTAAAATTAGTAAGAATCAGGCCCGTAGGCAGGAGGGTACTAGAGGATGCTCAGCACCCCCTAAAGCTGAGCTAGACATCCCCTGAGAAAATTCCATCAACACCGGAAATTACGATTTATAATAAGGTACTTTAATTTTTAATGGTAATAGAAGACTTCAATTGTACTAAACTAAACCTACGAATGAAGGACATTTATCAGCTACAAATTAAAACTAAAAAATTTGTACAATTTTTTTCCCCCACAAAACAGTGACGTAGCCAGGAAGAGCTTAATGAGGGGTTTTCATTTTATAATACGTCCTGAAATATCCGAGCAAAACGATGATGGCAAAATGTTGACCAAAATTAACATTTTAACAATCAAAAAGTGCATTCTGGGATATTTTTTCTTGAACAGTGGTAGAGGTACAAGAAGTTATTCGAGTGAATACCTGAAAACCCCCCAAAAAACGTATTAAAGACCCATACTAAATCTGTATAGCAAATTTCAAGCCCCTAGATCAAGTTGGTGGCGAGCTATGCGAGGAAAAAACTCAAATAATATGAAAATTCGACAAAAAAAGTACATATTCCGGACTGTAAAGGTGAGCAACTGGTCTGAAAAGTTGTGACCCTCAAAAAACACATCTATGGCCTCTACCAAGTTTACATATCAAATTTCAACTTTCTAGCTCACTCTAGATAGGAGATTAGGGAGAATATTTCTTTTCAAAGATCAAAAAGAGAAAAAAACCTTATATCTCCCCACCTAATTGACATAGGAAGCTGATTTTTGGATCTGTTATGTACCTTTAGATTGCTGGTGATTAGCTCAAAAATGAACTTTTTTTTGCGATTTCATCATCGATGTTGGTCGGTATTGAACTGAGTGAAAGATTTTTAGTTTCGGGCAAAACAATAAAAATAAATACCTGACACGATCAAAAATGGTCGTAATTGGTATTCTAGGACTCCAAAACGATTTTTTTTGATTATTTCCTCTCCCCTCATCCACCGTTGGTTAATAGACCACAACAGCCTGGTTTCCATTGACAATCTGACATAGCAACTCTGACTAAAAATTAGCATAAATATACAAAATTTCGACTTTTGGGAGGAGGGAGGGATCCAGACCTCCAACCCTTCTTAGCTACGCTCCTGTCATGGGATGTTTATCCAGCATCCCTTGGTCATCAGTCAGCACCTTATGCTGATTAAGGCTGGCTACGGGCCTGATACGAATCGACGCGCCACATCACGTTTACGATTTTTTCTAAATGATAACCATGATCAGAGGTGTGGTGCGGGGGATGGTGGGATCGGATCAAAAATGTAAGCCGATATTAATGCTCAGCGACCTCAAATTAGTAAGAATTAATGTGTTAATTCATTTTTTCAAATTTCTTTGAATTTTGACTATGTTGATGGGAGCTGGCGGGGGCGTTTAGAGTGGTTGGACCAAAAAGTAAGCCAATATCCGAACCCAGCGCTTTCTACTTGGTAAAAATTAATTATTGTGGACTCCTCTGTCACGTGGGGATGTTGAAAAACCATTTTGAAAATTAATTGATTGAAACCAGCATAAAATGTTCTCTTCACTGTAATTTTTTCAGATTTTTGAATGGTAACTTTTAATCTATATACTCATCGTGAAAATACGAGCTTTCATCTCCAAAGTTCAATTTTAAGCTTTTAAAATTTTGACCATCGATTCCGAATTTTTTTTAATTACCTATAAAACTGAGCAAACAGATTTATTCTAAGCCAAATCAATCTTCATACCATGAATAGTGTCCTTGTAACCATGTAAAATGGTTTACCTCTCTTGAATGTTGCAGAGGTTGAGTTGTGTAGATCTAAACTTTTGTTTTTCGAAAAATTTATAGCGATTTTTGAAAAATTTTCTAGACAAAATTTAAAAACCAAAGATACGCTTAGTTTTCCGCAACAATGTTGCATATTTCTGCACTATATAGATAATGAAGTCTTGTTGATGAAAAAAATTAGGGGGCATAGGTGAAGGAGGTTGTAAAATATAATGACTTAAATGCAAAAAAATGTGTTTTAAAATTCAAAATTTTTTCCATTTTTTTCTTAATAATTTTTGAAAAAGCTGGTATGGGAATGCATAAAAAAATTTCTTGAACAACTAGAAGAAAATATAATTGAGCCAAGCGATAGATAGTACCCTGGTGTTTTGAGAAAAAATTTCTAAATGGATACTTTTAAGAGCTTTTTCAAAAGTTACAAAAGAAAATTTGAAAAAAAAAATTGAATTAAAAAATAGTTGTTCACATTAAATCAATCATATTTTGCGAACTCCTTCAGTTACTTACATCTTTAAATTTTTTTGTCAGCAATATCACATCCTAAATGTAACATTTTCGTTAAAACCAGACACCTGTACGATTTTTAGATTTAGACCAACAAATGTTTCGAAAAACCCAATTTCTAATGCACATGACTCAGTTTCAGCAACTGCTAGGATAGGCAAAACATTCCGCACAAGTGTAACTCAAGTTGCACTATTTGTAGTATGAAGGTGGTAGCATCAAGACGAACCTCACTGTATATTATACAAAGATGATCAACTCGATTTGAAAGTTCTTATAGAGCGAGCGTATGATTCAAATGACAATAATTTTATCAATTTTATTCAACTTACCTTCAGATTATTTTTGATGAACGTTTGATCATTTGTCGCTTTGTAATAGATATCCGCCATCTGGATGAGCATTGGAGGTTGCGATCTTTTTGTATAAAATACTCTATTCCCATTTGGCACATGACCGAGCGTTTGGACTAAATAAATCATATTTTCGATGATATCTCGACTGGTTTCATACATTTCGCAAGCTAATAAACCTTTGATAATCCAGTACGAGTCCCAATAATACATTTCTGCCATATTCAACAAAAGTCAATAAATTGATCGGATATTATTTTTCAGTAATTAGCATAATACGGTAATTAAACTTATCCCAACAGCAGTTAAATTTTACCTTTAAATCGAAATCCAGCAATTATAAACGTTTTGGGAACGTATATCAAAGAGGAATTAGAGCTATTCATTTTTTCTTTCGGAATCCTTCTTGCAAATTCTACCCAAAGCTTATTCAATTCTGATAGCCACTGTCGAGCAGGACCATTCACTTTGCTGAGAATTGCCGGATTATTTTTGAAATCAGTTGGACGTACTTTCTCCAAAAACTCATCTTCGAAATTTGCATCGACAAATGTCTTCAATATTTCCTTAGTAATATTATGCTTGTTAATCAACAGCTGTTTCTTTAGTTTGGTGAAATTCTTCAAGATATCAGTTTCCCGAAATTTCATTTCTTTTTGCACAAATTTAATGCCATCATCGTACACTTCCAGCATTTGAACCATGTGTAAAAGTGAAGTTTCAACTATACCAGCATCTCCGATAACTTTGCCCTTACAGTATATCGAACTAAAACAAATAAATACGTTGACCGAATAGGATTATTACTTGTACACACTACATATCGTATTAGGAATAACTAATACGTGGAATTGTAATTTACCTATTACCTACCTATTACAGTCGTCTTCACAAGAACCCAATTCGTACGGCGATAAATTTTCGTCAGTAAATTTTGCAAAAACTACTCCACCGACACTACAAATACACCACAAAATTAAATAACTTGATTTCGTGCTCGACATGTTGATTGAATTTATTAACGTATTTGACAATTTCCACCATAATGATAATCTACGGTACATTGTGAATTTATATACAATTTTTTTTCCATCTCCATCCGGAGCTGAAGTCAAAGAAATGACACATGATTACGGAAAATTCCTTTTTCGATGAATTGATCTCTTCGTCATTTCGATAATATTTCGAGATAGATATCGAAATCATTAATCGGTCTTCTCCTCTAGAAGCTTGTAATCGGGAAATTAATCACTATATTCACATCCTGCTTTTCTCATCCTTCCAGCAATACTAGATACATTTGTCATTCACGTACGATTAAAAGAATCGTGTAAAATGTATAGGACTACATAGACAGAGACGATTCAAAATCATAGCAAAGTGGCGGAATACTATAATCAGTTCTTGTACTAAAAATACACGTACTTCCAGCACAAAATGTATAATATAGGAAGAAACTACATATTCATGCTCGTCATTGATTACAATTATTTATCTAGAGAAAATCGTTCAAAAAATCCAATCATTTTATTACATTCCAGAAATTTCGTCCAGATCTTTATCATAGGTAATTCGTATTATAAGTATGATATCGATCATCATTGATCGTGTGATGACAGCGTTATTACCTCGTAATGCATAAATCAAAAAGATAATTGGATATCACCATAGTCATATATATATCCTCTTTGCAAAGGAAGTCGTCGTTGACGCAATAATTAGTTGGAACAGTTTTCTACTATAATTTTATTGAAATCACATGATACTGACACATTCAGATAAGGATGTTCCATTTTCTGTAATAGTTAGTTGGTCTAAGCATGGAATACTCAAATCCTACCATCGCATCATTTCGAATGCATTTGCATATGCATTCGTCAAATTTTAGTGTAACTTTCGCAGCAGCTAATAACTCAAGTCAGAAAAGCATTGAAAATTCTTTATGGTGTTGACAGGATAAAGAACACAAATCACTTTGTCAAAGCTCGATCATAGATCTTCAGACTTCTCAAAGAGGCTCGTACTAACTTCCTTTGTAAATGGTTACTCGACGATGGTGTAAAAAATCAAAATATCTATGCAGGGCTCATCTGATATTGAAACGATATAAATTTGACTCTTGAGTCTTTCTTCGCTAGAAATTTTTTTGTACGTTCTTCTGAATGATTTAATCATGAAAATTCCGTTAGTTTGGATTTGACCCTAACAGAATACGTGAGAAAAATTATTGTGATTTTTTTTTGTCAAATGGTTCACCTTTGAAGATTCACATTTCAAGATTGATTAGACTTCAGTGAATCTGATTACGAGAATTTGTAATTTGTATGGAATTAGAATGCAGATTCAAAATTTACACGCCGAGTTGATGTTGAAATTTTGAAATGAAAGCTCAACTTTTCACGAGAAACACAAAAGTCTCAAAGCTCATATTTAAAAATCTGAAAAAATTACTACAGAGACTACTTTTTCCGCTGATTTCAAGCAATCCATTTTCAAAATGGGATCTTTGGCATCATTATGAGGTAGAAATGGGTTTCAATTTAGATTCAAATTCAAATTCAAAAAAAAAAAAATCCAAACTACCAACATTTTGAATGTTAACCGAAATGCCAAGAAAAAAAATGCTATGCAAATTTTCAAAATTCTTTAAATGAACATTGAAAAAGTTCATTTCTTTCAACATTAAGTATACTGGAGATTGCGTGTTTTTTTTTTTTCATAATGTTTAACTTTTTTGTCGAACATAATTCAACTGTTGGTGATCCAGATGTCTACAGTAGTGATGTTAAAGGTATCGATACTATTCGATACCGTATTGATACTTTTTGGTATCGATGGTATTCGATACATTTTTTCGAGGTGTCGATACTTTTGATACTTAGCAACAACAACACTACCTAGTGGTGAAATGAGTAATTATAATGAAAATGTTGTAAAAACAATTGTCGAAGACCCAATGCCAATTGCCAATAATAAAATTCCTGCG
>FIZR01013005.1:0-18745 GCA_900060175.1 Ferrisia virgata
AAAAATGGACTTTTTTCTCACCGAACTTCCCGAATACCAAACCCCCCCCCCCCCTCTATATCCAAAGCTTTAAGGAACTTCGTACAAATATACACAGATAATTCCAAGACATCAAATCAATCCGGCTGCTCAATAGTCCTAGACAATTGCTCAATCCTCTACCCACTTCCGCCTCACTTCACCATCCTCTCAGCTGAACTTTGTGTTATAAAAATAGCTATCGACCACTGTCTTGAAATCATACCCAATAATTTCCTAATTCTTTCAGACTCGCTATCCGCTTTACTATCCATCCCTTGGAGATAATACAAACTTTATCCTGTACAGATAAAAACATTATCCTATGTTGAATTCCATCTCGCTCGAATATTCACAAAAATGACTTGGCTGACGAAACCGTCAAAATTTCTTTGACCATTTCTCCCATACCCAAGATACCAATTCCACTTCTTGATCTGAAAACTCACAGCGAAGCCCTCGCGTTTAAATCCTTTCAGCACGACTGGAAACTAGTCCCTTCCACTAATGAACTGAAATCAATCAAAAACACAACCATCCTCAGGAAAAGTTCATCCCAAACCCTAAGACACGAAACTAAATTATCCTCTTCAGACCCCGAACGGGTCTAACACATAGTTACATCCCAAACAAACAACTCTAGCCAAAATGCGACTCATGTAACATTACAATTTCCATAAAAAACATCGTTATTGACTGCCCCAAATTCCGTGTCGCAAGTCAACAAAAGAAAAACACCTCATTATCTCCTTCCTTTAATTCACACTTATTTCACTGGGAAAAGAATCATCTTCAATGGAGTAGAAAAGTTGCATTCCTCTGAATGTCCACAGAGACCAGTCCTCGATCCTGACATGTGGAACATTATATTCGACGATATACCCTTTACTAAATCTACATTCTAAATTTCAACCTCCTAACTCAATTTGGAGGGAAGATATGCGAGGAACAAACACAAGAAAAACCCACTTTCCGGGGCTGTAGTAGGTGCAAAAGTGGACTGAAAAATCGAAACCCTCACAAAGGTACATCTACGACCCATACTAAATCTACATGCCGAATTTCAACCTCGTAGCTCAATTTGGAAGGGAGATTTCTGTGGGACAAACTCAAAAAATGAGAAAAATCGCCCAAAAAAACCACTTTTTTGGAGCAAGGGGGTGACGCTGAACAAATAATTATAGTTTGGAAAAAAAAAAGGAATTAATATCTGATATGACCGAAAATAGTTTCAATGGTCTCTTAGGACTCCCAAACAGATTTCGTTGATATTGCTTCCTTCATTCGCCGCAGGTCGATAGTCTGTAATAGACTGGTTTTCATTGGCAATATTGCATAGAAAATCAGTCTAAAACCTGTATCAAAATCGTGAATTTTTTACTTTTACTACAAAAATAATGGGAAAAATAATAATAGTCATTTAGTAGGTTCAAAAAAATCATTAGAAATACTTGGATTACGGATTTTCTATGTCGTGTAAGTTGCCTATTTTGAAAATTTAAAGGGGCGAATGCTACTCTTGATAAATTATATTCAAGATAAATTTTCAAGTATGCAAATTGGTAGTAGATACATGGAAAATTGGGCAACTTTTGAGATGTTTGGTTTTAGCCTAATTTCAAAATTGAAGGGGCTATTGATACATGTTGCATAAAGAAAGCTTCTCGTGAGATTTTCCCCTCGCAAAAAATTAATGATACAAATAAATATCACCAGTACATTGATACTGAATATATAAAATTTATTTCTATTCATTTTTCGATCAAAAATGAAAATAAAGGAGCTGTGAACATATTCAATTTATAGCAAAAATTACCTGGTACAAAATTTTCTTGTAGCTTCTTCAATTTTCTTGTTGAATGAAAAGTGAACGGAATAATATTGGTTAAACTTTTGATGGGCTATTCATTTCTGCAAGTTTTTTTTTTGTCTTGCAGAAATAACTGAACTCTAAAAAATTTACTTAGTTTTCCAGCGATCATCCATTTTCATACCTGAAACTTGATTTCGAATTCGATATGCTGAAAGCATGGTTTGTCCCTTCAATTTTCAAAATAGGCAAATCATATATATATGACCTTTTTTTGCTTTTATTTGTTTTTCTACAAAATTTTCTTGTAGCTTCTTCAATTTTCTTGTTGAATAAAAAGTGAATGGAATAATACTGGTTAAACTTTTGATGGGCTATTAATTTCTGCAAGTTTTTTTTTTTTGTCTTGCAGAAATAGGCAATAACTGAACTCTAAAAAATTTACTTAGTTTTCCAGCGATCATCCATTTTCATACCTGAAACTTGATTTCGAATTCGATGTGCTGAAAGCATGGTTTGCTCCTTCAATTTTCAAAATAGGCAAATCATATATATGACCTTTTTTTGCTTTTATTTGTTTTTCATGTTCATTTCTCTACATCAGCTACACTGGTTATGGGATCATTTCATAAGACATTGTTATGATATTTTTAGTCTTCAACTTCAGCTCGAGATCGAATCGTTTGATATGTTCCATATGCCCTGCTAATATACGTGACTTTTTCATCTAGAAAATATTTAGGTGTATCCATCAATGTGGCTATTAAGTCAACGATCGATTGTCGAAAAACAAAGAATATAAACGTCATGTCGCTTACGTTGAACCTGGTCGCGTTATACCAATACCTTAGTCATTTTTTTTTTTTACCTACTATTCGCATTATTTCAAGAAAACAAAATGCCTGCGAAAGATACCTACGAGAAAATAAATGGCGAAGTATTAAGAGGCAAGAAATATCGTAATGGTACGATTTCATTTCGCCTTGTTTTAGTGATTAATTTTAAAGAAACAAGAAACAATTTGCGAGTAATTACATTGCACCGCCGACGCCGTCGCCACGTCGACGACGATGAAGGTGCAGGATAGAACGAGTTGTCGAGCACGATAAATAATTCATTTAGGTCGGAATTACGTTAAAAATTAATAAGATTCGAAGTTCGGTCCTCGTGCCGTCTGCCGCTCCGGTCGCCGTCCGTCATCGTCGCGTAATAGTGAAGTACATTTCTGTATTCGTCGTTTTTCGCGTATTAAATTAGTAACTGCTCGGAAAAGTTGCTTAAGAAAACAAGTTAATTACATTCCGGACATTATTCGAATTCGCGTTACGTAGTAATTCTCAAAGTGTCGCCGATAAATGCGCCCCGGTATTATATGTATATGTATATATAGTATAAAATATATAGTTCACTCTGAAATTATTATCATTTTCGTAGCAGTTGCAGGAAGAAACGGTTGAGATGAAGGCGGACTAGCAGCAAGAGTAGGAGTATACGCGCTCCATAATTGTTGTAATCGTAAATTTTAAAAGTTTCTCGTGTCTTTCTTCTGGCTCTTCTGCGAAATATTATTATTTCATTGCGAGGCTTGATGAATATTTTCTCATTATTATGGTTCGTTCGCGCTGTAAAGAAGACGATTTTCTTGGAATACGCGTAAATATTTATTCTGACCTTTGCTCGTTGTTGCGTTCGTGGAATTTCACTCGCCATCGATATCAATTCTATTCTCTCGCGCCTGCCCTCGAAATACTGATTAATTTTGTCGGTTTGTACGTCGGTCGTGTCGTTCGAATTAGCATGGATGGTGTTTAAAAAGAAGCTTTTGTTTCTGAGTCGTTGAAATTATTAATGTAAGATTTAAAATTGAAATCGAATAATTAGATGATTTGATTTGTTTTTCATAGAATCTTGTTATTGGCAAAATAGACCCAGGAAATTCATCGCCATGGCTACGCTACGTTTCGAAGCGAAATGAAATAGAATTATTTTTTTAATTTGAATTCGTAATTTTACTCTCGCCGAAGGACATAATATTATCAGCTGTTCTGCAAAATTATTTCGTTATAAAATTAATTCTAAGTAGTGTTTTTATCCTGATTTTCTATGTCATATTGTCAGTGAAAACCAGACTATTACGGTTCATCAACCTGATACGGACGGGGGGAGGAGTATCAGCGAAATCCGCTTTGAAGTCTTGAAAGATCATTACGACGATAATTGGTTTCTATGAGAAAAATTCCCCACATTTATGTATTTTCCTTGATTTTCAAAAATTGAAGGATGCCTGTAATCGAAGGGTTCCTGCTGCTATTTCAACCACCTTCATCTTTCAGGGCGATAACCGGAGTTGGATATTCTTCCAAAAACGACGTAGTACCAGCTTTTTTTTTGAAAATTCACATATTACCATTTTTCGAAGTGCTGAACTGAATTTTCACTCAAAAAAATCCTAGGAATTAATCAGTTCCGAAATGAACTGGTTTCATTGTAGAAAATTTAGATCGGCGTCTTTTAAAATTCATGTACTACCTTTTTTCAAGGTACTGAACACGAATTTGCTTATGAAAATTAGCGCAAATGAATCTGTTCGAAATAAACCGGTTTCGTACCTTTTTTTTTTTTTTTTTTGAAAAATTAGCATACTCTTACTACTTTTTTTTCAAGGTATGGAGTGTGAATCTGACAATGGAAATTTATGTAAATGAACCGGTTTCGCTATCTACCCTCTACCATTAAAATAATGTATTCAATTTCAGTACTAAAAAAACAGCAGTGTACTAATTTAAAGAAAAATTGTTTGAAAGGAAACCGGTTTCTCGTGAAACTGGTTCATTTGGGTAAATTTTCGTGATAAGATTCGTACTGGGCATCTTAAAAAATGGCAATTTGTAAATTTTCTAAAAAATTAGACAAAATTTCCATACCTACTAAAACTGATTTACCTCAAAACTGGTTCATTCACTTGAATTTCAGTGGTTAAATCCTATTTCAACGCATCGAAAAATAATAGTACTTGGAAATCATGAAAATCAGAAAAAAAAATTAGTTCATTTCGAAACCGGTTCGTTTGCACAAATTTTTTTGAAACCAGTTTATCTTTAAACCGGCTCATCCCGAAACTGGTTCATTTGCGGAAATTTTCTTGATAAAATCCGAGTTCGAAACCCGGAAAAATGAAAGTATTTGAAATTTTATGAAAATATGAAGAAATGTCAATAATAAACCGGTTTATTCTGAAACCGGTTCATTATTTGCACCAATTTTTATGATGAAATTCATGCTCAGCGCCTTGAAAAAAGGCACCATGTGAAGTTTCCGGAAAGAAAAATTGGACAAAATATCGATATTGGAAAAGTTTTCAAAATGAAACCAGTTTATCTACATATAAACCAGTTCATCTTGAAACTGGTTCATTTGCGGAAATTTTCGTGATGAAATCCGAGTTCGAAACCCCCGAAAATGAAAGTATTTGAAATTTCATGAAAATCAGAAAAAATGTCAATGATGAACCGGTTTATTACGAAACCGGTTCATTATTTGCCCTAATTTTTATGATGAAATTCATGGTCAGCGCCTTGAAAAAAGACAATGGTGAAGTTTCCAAAAAAACAGACAAAATATCGATATTGGAAAAGTTTTTAGTATGAAACCGGTTTATCAACGACCGGTTCATCCCGAAGCAGATTCATTTGCGAAAATTTTCGTGATGATTCCCCAGTTCAACACCCCGAAAAATGAAAGTATTTGAAATTTCATGAAAATCAGGAAAAATGTCAATAACGAACCGGTTTATTCCGAAACCGGTTCACTATTTGCACTAATTTTGATGATGAAATTCGTTTTCTGCACCTTGAAAGGAAACAACAGGTATGTGAAGTTTCAAAAAAAAAACTGACAAAATATGTATGCATAATGATCACAGTTCATCTTGAAACTGGTTCATTTGCGGAATTTTCCATGCAGTGAAATTCGAGTTCAGCGCTGGTTTCATGAAAATTAGAAGGATGTCGTTAACAGTAGAATATCGTAATGGTTTCCGAAATTGTTAGAAATATGTGTGATAAATTTTAAACTCGAGGGTGTATTATTTTTACACGAGTAGCCAACTTACCCTTGCGTCTCTTCTTGTTTGGTTTCAGCTTATAATTCATTTATTGCTTATGTTAATACTTTTATTATCGTTCTATGACCATCGAACAATACTGATTTCACAATTTTCATGATTTATTTTCGGTTACAGATATAACATTGTGTCTAAACGCGTACCAATCTCGACTACACCAATCGACGAAGAAATTGACGATCGAGATGTGATTACCTGCAACCACGAATCGAAGCTGTCGTCCGATTTGGGCCAGCTAAAGATACAAACAATTACGCAACCGTCGACCAAAGTGACCGATCTGAAAATTTCTGTGCCTAGCTTTTGTAAAGCGTTTCCTTGGCATTTTCTTACCGATAAAAACCTTCAAATTATGCAGTTGGGAAGCGGTTTCATGAAATTATTCGGCAGACAGTTGAATCAACTCGGTGAGTTTAATTTTTCATTGTCTATCTATTTGTGTATTTACGTTTATGCGAGTATATAAATGTAGAAGTAGCAGCCAATTACGCATAATTTATGGAATCAATTTTTGAGAACGGGAAAGGGAAATACTGAAGCCTGTTTTTCGAGAATGAATTTGAGGCTAATATTTTTTATTTAAGGCCAACTCTTCAGCTATCGTATTCTGCACCCACGTAAAATAACACAAACTCATTTTTTCGTTACATTACGTAAAAAATTCACGTATGTCAGTATTCCATGCAAATATTGTGAAAATGTTCGGCAACGCAATGGATAAACCCTTAAAATTGATAAATTGTCCAGTTTCTGAGTCTGATTTAAAAATATCTGCACATCTTGGCGATTTTTCGCTGACCAGTACCAAGGAGTTGAATATACTGAAAACGAAACGTTTGATACCTGCAGCATTCGAAACAAAAAAAAATAAAAATTTATTTATGTAGGATATTTTTTCTAAAAATAATTTCAAAAATATAATTGAAAAATAGAGAGAACCATAACATGCTCTTTGGTTCAGTTATTCAAGTTTTTCCAGTGCAACCTCGAAAAACCTGCTTTTCAATCGATAGTTTCACCGAGTTGAAGATGTAAATCAGAGCTTCTAAATTAAATAATTCATCTTACCGCACTTTGTAATGCCTCGCCAATCCAAAACAGTAAGAAAATCGTCCAACCTAGTCCGGTCAAATAGGAAATACCTTTTAGTTTCATTGAAAATGGCACATCAGTCTGTAGCATACGTAATAGTTTTGATTAATGACGTCACAGATGTCTATAAATCACAATTATATTTTTTTGTCGATTTAATTCGGCAAAATAATGAGAATAAACTATTCAGCTGCTTAAATTCATACTCGACCGTTCAGCAGCAATTTCAAAATTATACATTTATTAAAACTTTGGCTGGAGGCTCCAAAACGCCTGGAAAATGCGATAGATTGATTAGGGAAGTCGATATTAACCCCCTTAGACTTGAGACCTCTGACACATGTTAAATAACATTCACATCTATATTCAGGAGGCAGACCCCAAAAATACATGGAATAAGTGTTGGTTGCCTACTCACCCCTGAATTTGTTCTAGGAAGTAGAAAATTTGTTTTGGAAAACTTTAGAAAAATCCGTCAAACCTACAAATGATATTACAAAAATTGAATTTGGAACATTTAAGAATTATGTTACATGAAATGATGCCCCACTTGATAATTTCTGTTCCATGAATAATGGGGATTCAGTGAAAAAAACTGGGCCAACACGGTCCATTTTGGGAACCATTTTTTAAACATTTTCAAGCAGTGCAGAATATCCCTCAAAGATGCTGCTAGTGTAATACCGAGTAATAATCAGTAAATTCCAAAAATTCACGTCGGATTTTAAAAAGTGGGCATCAGTGATAAATATCAGAATTTTCACCAATTTTTTGTGCTTTACACAGGGTGGGGATTTGTTGTTCAAGTGTCCAGAATTGTTGACAGATATTCGACCCCTTTTTGGCAGAGTTTCATTTCACTCCAGCTTCCATTAGTCTGTCGTAATAGTCGAGCAAGTTCATTCGGAATAGTGTTTTGTTTAAAATATTGCACCCAATGACCAAAATCAACCTTCTCATCAATTTGTTGTGATGGGGAGGAGGGAGGTTTTATATTCGAGTGGATGGTATTACCACCTGCTATTCGGGCCCCAGTTTGCAGATTTTCATTTCCCACCAGCTATCATTTGGCTTTCGTTGTAGTCAAGCAAGTTCAAGCAGACTACAGTATTATTCACAAGCATTGTAACCAGTGACCAATATCCACCTTCTAATCAATTGGTTGTAATTTGGAGGGGAGGATGTGATGTTCAAGGAGATAGAATTATGAGCTGATATCTGGACCCCATTTTTCGTATTTTCATTATCCAGCAGAAACCATTAGGGTGTCGTAATCATGACAAAAACATAAGTCAATTAAGATATAGGATTTGAATTTTAAGATGAAATACCTGGTCTTCACACCAAATTATTTTCAATCATATTGTTTTGTAATCCGACATGAATTTTTGGAATTTTCTAACATCTTTGAGGGATATTTCGCACTGCTTGAAAATTTTTAGAAAACGGTTTTCAACGTGGATCGTGTTGATCCAGTTTTTTTTCACTTTTCAGAGCTTTTTTTTCAAACATTTTTCACTGAATCCCCATCATTCATGAAACAGAAATTATCAAGTGGGGCATCATTTCATGTTACATAATTCTTAAATGTTCCACATTTCATTTTTGGAATGTCATTCGTAGGTTTGTCGGATTTTTTTAAAGTTTTCCAAAACAAAATTTTCTATTTCCTAGAACAAATTCAGGGGTGAGTAGGCAACCAACACTTATTCTTTGTATTTTTGGGGTCTGTCTCCTGAATATAGATTTGAATGTATTTTCACATGTGTAAGAGGTCTCAAAGTCTAAGGGGGTTAAGAGGTGAACCTATTTTCGCTAAAAAATATTTACACATGTGTGCAATTTGTGAATTTTTTATTTGGATTGGAATTAATTTCAGCGGCTGAAGTTCATATTCTGCCATTCTGGTGTATTCCCAAAATTCTGGAGAAATTAAGGTTTTTTCCGGGGACAAAAACGTCTGGCAATTGCGATAGATTTATTCGCAAGGTTTTGATTAAACAGTAACCTGGTTTTTGTCAAAAAAAAATGTGCTAACCTATTCATTTTTCATTTTTTCAAAATCCTGGAGAAAATCATTTTTCCTGAAATCTGCAGAACGTCTCAAAAATAGGATATATTGATTGCGGGGGTTAATATTTATGGTGGTAACCCAGTTCTCTCCCTTATAACTTCGGTAGAATATAAATTTCGTAAAATACATTATTTTTGACACATTCGTTAGCTATATGTTCAACACAAATCTTTAAAAATTTACTAAAAATCCAAGCATGAAGTTTGGCAGCTAAAAACGTGATTTCAGATTTTTTCGTATGTTTTTTCCATTTAATTTAGTTTCGTTCAAATCAGAGATGGGCAGCTGAGAAATATCCCTTGTTTGCCAAAAAGGATTGCTTGTGCTTCGAAATGAATTTTTGACACTGACTTGTATGGCGTGAGTGGGGGGAGGGGGGTTCATTTCTGCCAAAAGTTGTTGGACAGTTGTGCGAGGATTTCGGTTCCAACAGAAAGAGGATTTATAGGCAAGGATCGACGAAACTATGAACAGATTTTTGTCTTCCTTCGTGGTAGGTGAGAACTATTTATCAGCTTTTACTTCTTTGGCCAACTAAGATGAACTGTAGAGATAATATAGTTTTGCGGATCAAAATGATGATCAATTCGAAGGTCTTCCAAATACATATGCACATACAAGTTCAGTGGATGAATCCACCCATCAAATATCATTATTCAACTTTCAAGGTCAGAATTAAGGTGGATAACTGAATGCATTGAGGAAAACATACGAATTTTGAGGGCTATCATACTAAGTGGAGAATCGTATGTTCGCTTTTCGAGCCTCCTTTCCATATCGTCTGAGGCGTTGATTTTTAATTATTTTCACGCGCTGTGAGAGATGAAAAATGAACTCCTTAGCACGAGAAGCTAATCCACAAACACCCTTCTACCCTTTCCTGACGTTACTAAATACCACGACGTGTATTGTAAAGTAGCCTGGCTTCTGCCTCCTAAGACGAATAGATTAAATTGTAAAATCCAGATTTACTCACCGATAGGATTACATAAATTTGAATGGCTTCGCCGAAAAACGAACCTAGCACGGCAATCGAGTAAAGAAATTCGATAAATCGTCTGGAATTGTCGATTATACTGAAATAATAGGTACGCGATTAATTTCCGCCATTAAATACGACGGTTTACGTATTAAACGGGCGATTGCCTTCTGTTTCATTTTCTGCGTCGGCTTCTAAAAGTAGACTACCATCGGATGATGCTTGTGGTTTCCTTACCTAGTGATTCGTTCGAACGCGTTCGTACCATTAATTACGCTGGCTTTAAGTACCATTCTCCAAGATTGCGACTTTGACATTTGGTTATTAGCGATAAACTCGGTCAGTACTTTGGTGCGCGATTCAACTCGTTTCTTTATGGATTCCATCCCATTGCAGCAGACTTCTGCCCATACGATGATGAATGCGGCCGCCGCCATCCATTCGAACAATAAAAAACCGAATATTACGTTACAAAATATATTACTGACGAGGAAAAATCGCATATTACCGTACTGTTCGAGTTTGGGAAACGGATACGTGTAGTATATGTAGTTCTTTAGTTTTTCTTCTTCGTAGAAAATTAAAACGTCAAAGATGCCCGCAGACATGTAAATTGCTCCGCATGCCCAAGTAAAGGCTAATTTGCTGGCTACAATTCGCGTCACGTTAATGTTACAATTTCGGGTCAGCCGTTCCGTCAATAAATGATCGATTTTATCGATTGTCGATTCTATATCGGCCGCGTAATGGTATAAAATGATCGGTATATACAGTCCCAAGAATATCGATATGGCTACGAAGTTCAGCACGTTCAAATGCGTCCAAACAGTCTTCTCCATATCTTGTACTACGTACATTATTCCCAAGATGTTTCCGAGCAGCATTCCACTTAGGTGTAGTACTATCCACATGCATCTTATCGATACCGAGATCTTGTCGGTGAAGAAAATTTTACCGCAGAAACAATACAACAGGTAGAGCTGATTGGCTGTTGTGTTTTTGTAATCGAACATATTCTCGGTGCCGCGAATTTGTCTCACTATTTTTGCCAATTCGTTTGTGAAAACCATTTTTTTTTTTATTATTTTTTGTTTCGATTAGAGCACGATGAATACTAAACGATGAGTCGAATTGGGTAGGCAAACGAGCTACGTATGTTGCTAGGTTTTAGGTATTGAAATGATGTCTTGATAGGTGCGAAGGGGTGTGACTTTATAGAAAAGTTTTATACGCCTCGAATACCTGGTATATCCGAACTTTGTAAATGTTGTTGATCTTACTAAGGTTATAAATTTTTTTATTTTTTTTATTTTTCGATGTCAGGATGGACGATACGAAATGGTAGAAAATAATACCGAACGTTCTTTGTGTTATTTTGTTGAAAAAAATTTTAGAAGTACACAAGTCCTACTGATATATAAGTTGGTGAAGATAATAATAGCGTTCGGTATGCCTACTACCTAAATGAATGATAATAATATACTTATGCGAAGACTGCTATCATCGTGGAAGTATGTAACTTCTGATAATTTGATGTGGAATTTTGTAGAAAAATTACCAAATAGGGTGGGCCAAATTTTGCTTTTTTTGTAAATCTGAATATATTATGGTCACAATATTTGCAAAATGACTTCAAAATAATGTGGTAAAAATTTCAGCTCTGCAAGTTAATGAGATTTGAAAATTTTTCATAAAGGAAATTATTACACGTAGGTACTTATTTGATTTCAACATGACAATATGATGATAAATTTTATTGAAAAGTAAAAAAGTAATGGTTGATTTTTGTATTTTATGCAAGAATGTCTAATCTGATGGGTGTTTCAGAATTGAACACGAGTTGTACTGAATATGCTAAGCTAACTCGAAGATAATTTTATAATTTTTATTTTGCGAGGTAAGAAAAATTAAAAGTGAAATGGAAGTGAAGAGGAGTTTTTATCAGTTGATTTTTCAAGCTGAAGTTATTCGCTTGATTTTTAATCTATTTTCTGCCCTTTTTATCCAATTTAGCCAATTTTTTCCCCAATTTTCGTTAATTTTTAACGTTTTTTTTTTTCACATTTTAGTTCAATTTTCACACAATTTTTTCAAAAATTAGGCCAAAAATCATTAAAAATTGTCAGAAATTGCCGAAAATTGGGTAAAAAAATTTAACAAAATGGGCTTTAAAATGTACAAAAATTGGTCAAAAATCACCGAAAAAATGTTGAAAAATACGTAATAATGGGCCTGAAATGTGAAAAAAAATGCCGAGAACTGATGAAAAATCGTTGAAAATTATTAAAAATTCGGTAAATATTTGACAAAAAAGGATTATAATAAATGCTGAGTTTTTTGTGATTTTTAATTAATTTTCTGCACTTTTTACGTGTTTTTGTAAACTTTGTATCCAATTTTTGATGATTTTTGGAGATTTTTCAGCCTGATTTTCTATGCCATATTGCCAATGAAAACCAGGCTATTACTGTGTATCGACTAACAGCGGGGGGGGGGGGGTACCAACCGAATCTGTTTTGGGGTCCTAAAAGGCCATCAAGAGAATTTTTGACATTGTCAAATATTTATTTTTATTTTTTATTTTTATTTTTTCGAGCATAAAAATCATTTACTCTGCTTGATACTGATCAAAATCGCTCCAATTCGGTCAATCGGCTCAGTTTGGTGGCAGATTCGATATTTATGAGTGAAAATGACCTTGGTCCAAAATTCAGTTTTGCTCCATTTCAGGGAAGGAGGTGCTAAGGGGCCAAAAACACAAAAATTATTTCTTTTTGAGTCAATTGATAAAGAATCCGAAGTTGTATAACATATCTAGAAATCAACTTCCTAGGTTAATTAGAAGGGTAGATATGAAGGGTTCTCCCCTTTTATCTTCAAACCCAAATGAGTTAGGAAGTTGAAATTTGGTATGCACATTCAGTAGGTGCTCTAGATGTGCCTTTTGGGAATCTCGACTTTTCACTCTCGTTAAAATTCTGAATATGTGGTTTTTTGGTCGTTTTTATAAAATCTAATTTTTTTTCCTCCCACAACTCCCCTCCAAATTGGGCTAGGAAGTTGAAATTTTATTTTCTATTTTTCAACATTTTTTTGCGACTATTGATCAATTTTCGATAACTTTTAACAATTTTTTCATAACTTTGGCCAACTTTTAATCACTTTTTTATAATTTTTCGTGATTTTTGATCAACCTTTTCTACTTTTTGACCATTTTAGTCAATTCTATACCCAATTTTCGACTGATTTTTTAACGTATTTTTCATATTTTAATTTAATTTTGCATCCATTATCATTTTTCTCCCAACGTCTGATGATCTACAATTTTGTTCTCAATTTAGTTTGATTTTCACCTATTTTTCTATTGTTCTAAATTTTTTCGTGATTTTCGTTAAATTTTCTGCACTTTTTACCCATTTTCATCTTTTTTTAAATAAGATTTTCGATAATTTTCAATGATTTTTTTTTCTGATTTTAGATCCACATTTGTGATCAATTTTTTTTTACTCATTTTTATTAAATTTTTGTAAAATTTTCGATGATTTGTAACAATTTTTTTCAAAATTTAGGTAAATTTTCGTTCATTTTCCAACTTTTTTCACTACGTTTGTTCGATTTTCCGCGCTTTTTACCCGTTTTATCGAAGTTTTATCTAATTTTCGATGATTTTTAACAATGTTTTTCGTATGTTAGGTTAATTTTCACTCATTTTTCAACATTTTTTTCATAATTTCTGTTCAAGTTTGTACATTTTAGATCCATTTTATCTAAATTTTCGCCCAATTTTCGATTATTTTTAATGATTTTCCCTATTGTAGGTGGGGCTTACTCGTTTTTCATCATTTTATCACAATTTCTTAGCAAGTTTTTGCTCTCATGACCCATTTTATCCAAACTTTTTGCTCTTTTTTATCCATTTTTGTGTAATTTTTAACAAATTTTCGATGATATGTAACGGTTTTTTTTCACATCATTTGATGAATGGAATCACGTAGGGACGAAAAAAATTTCAAGGGATTATTCTTACTTTTTGGTGAGAAATTTTTCATTCTAACCTAGACTTAAAGTGCAGAAAAAATATTATGTGTGAGTTTTTGGAAGGAAGGAAAATATTAGAAAGGGGCCTGAAAAGGCATTATTGATAGATACTTACGATCATTAGTAAGACTCTAATATTATTTGCTACTCACGAACCACTCCTTATTTGTATGTGCAATAGCTAATCGACGATGAGCTCGAGCTCAAGATATGATATTAGTATATCACATCTGGCAGCTGTGCAAGCTTTTCAATGATCTCTTCACATTGAACACACTGTATACTTTTATTTGTAATCTCATGAATAGTATAATACATAAACGTAACCTTAAGAAAACTGAGCTATGCGGTAATATTATTCCATATCAAAATGACCCAAACCAGTTCCGCTCGTTGATTTAGTGTAGAAAGCGACCTCATTTTGACCCTATTCACCCAGGAAGATGGGCAGGTGGCTCTTGTAGTTTTCAATCAATTTCGATTTTTTACCAAACGGATCAATTTTAAAGGATCATATTTCGTGATTGATTTAAAGTTAAAATGAATCTGTTTACGCAATTTATAGCAAAATGAAAGGAGATTAAAAATTTAGTAGCCAAATTTTGAAAGTATAAAGTTGACCTTTTAAGATGCAAACTCAAATTTTCATGATGAGCACAAAGATTGAAAACTCCTTGGTAAAAATTTGTACAATTCACGATAACGTAATCTTAATCGTGTTTCAACTGTTAAGTTCAAAATGGAAATGCAACTCTTGTAGGAGGCAGAGGGGTTGCTCAATTTAGCTACAATTCCAAAAAAAGAAGATGTGAAGTAACATGGCGTGTAGATTTAGATTCTTACTAATCTCGGCTTAATTTGACAGTTGATATTTTCGTATGGGAATGACCTCATAGATGAGATAATTTTGAATCAAAATTCATTTATGCCTAAATTTGGGGTTGGGTGTTCTGAGAGACTAAGATGTCAGAAAGATAGTTGGGTTTCAAATCAATCGATAGGGAATGAAAACTTGTGTAACATGTTGCAAAATCAGCTTAATAGGTTTGATTAGGTGCGGAGATGAAAGGGTTTTCTTTGATTTGACCTTTAAAAAAAAACTGTCGCAGGAATCCCTCTCATTTAAATTGATTTAGAAAATTTATATTTGGGGTGTAGATTTATCATAAGTGCCAGATATATAGCTTTTGAGGGGTTTCAACTTTTCCGTCCTGTTTCATCCCCTTACAGCTCCAAAAAAAAAGTGGTTTTTTGGTAGGTTTTTCTAATTTTTTTGAGTTTTATCACACGCGTATCCCTCCTCCAAATTGAGCTACGTTTGTTTGGAATGTTGATTTAGTAAGGGGGTTCGGTGTGACTTTTTGAGGTTTCAGCTGTTCATTCTGTTCAATATTTACCTATACTCCTACCACAGAGCAAAAAATAAAAATATCGCAGAGAGGTTTTTTTTCTCTCACAAATGGACAATTTTCCTATTTATTTTACTGTTTGAAAATCAGGCTCACAGAGCAACGCATTACAATGCTTTTTTTTTAATTTTGTTACTCTGCTCCTCAGGGATGTTGAAACCTCATTTCAAAAATTGATCGATTGAAACAAACAAAAAAGTTCTTTTCATGGTAACTTTTTAGATTTTTGGTATTTTTCATTTGGGAGCTTCAACCTTTGTGCTCATCACGTAAAGTTGAGCTTTCATCTCAAAAGTTACGTAAAGTCGGATCCCATTCACAAAAAGGTACAATTCCAAGTGTTCGTCCAAGAAATTTTCTGATCATCAGCATTGTTTCGATGGCAGTACCAGTTGCGGATGATGTAAATGCGCAATATTTCCCAGTACTACGTTTGCAAATGAAAAGCTTTACTCGTCCATAACAATCTTTAAATCTGACCCATACATTTCGGCAGGATCCAGCCCCAGGATCACACATACTTGGATTTTTGAATTGAGGTTCTGTACAGATTCTAAGTCTGGAAAATAAAAATTTCTTATTATTTCATCTATAAAGCTTCAAGAAAAAAGTCGAAAAAAATACAAGAAAAAGTGGAGCGAATTAGTTATGCTCTTCTATGGCACTTGGAAAACTGATTTTTTTTTTCTGATAAGCTCAAAGTGCCTATTTTTTGAGAAAACTACAAAATGGTCAAATCGAGCACTTAACCTCCATTTTGAGAGTTTTTGAGCCGTAACTCGGTTAGCTCATTGGAAATAGCGTAAAATTTTCAACATTTATCAAGCCTACATTACTTATCTACGATTTATAGCATTTCCACAAATTTAATCCAAAGTTTCGAAAGTTGAATTTATTTATTTACGTTGAAATTCTAAGAAACACATTAAAGTAATTTACCAATAGTTGGCAACTTACCAGTAGTTGATAATTTTGTCTTTAGAGCTGATTTGTTAGACAATCATGAAATCGATCAAATACATCAATAATATTTTGGATAGCCCATTCAATTCAGAGTGGAACCTTGGTATAGTCGAGCTCAGCCAAGAATTAATAATTTTTTTATATTCACTTTACCAAGCAGAAACCCAAAATATCCGTGTTTTAGGAAAAACCTGAACATTTTTGCTAAGCGTTCGAGTTTGAAATTTATTTTTTTCAAAATTTTTACAAAGTAGATACTGAAATGTTTTCTATGCCAAAATGATGGACGCATATGAGAAAATTTACAAAAAAAAATTTCACGTTCCTGGTTTCGGCTGCTGGGGAGGAAAAAGAGTTATCAATTATTGGTAAGGGTAACCTTTGGTTGATTTGGAAGTTTTTCAGAGGTAACTGATTTAGGTGGGGGAGGGGGGTTAACAACACTGAGAATGGATGGGGTATATGTTGCAGTATAATGTATATTTATTTTCGAAATTTTTTTATCATTATATGCTGCGTAGTTAACAAAAATGTGAAAAAATTTCCTCTTACCTGTCAACTACCAACAGTGTGAACAAGGAAAATGTTGGAAATTTCATAGGTACATTAGGGACCGAGTTAGTTTCAAAATACTTAAAAATGCACGAAGCTATTAAGTTTTTTGTACTGAAAAACTCTCAATGCTAATTTTTGTACGAAATTAATACCATTTTTTTTTTCATTTTGACTATGGGAAATTGTTTTTGACAAATTATCGAAAAGTATTCTTTAATTATCTGTTCGATTTATCCCATTCTGGTATCACGGCTTAAAATTAGATATTCAGCGTGGACTTTGTAGTTATGTAATAAGGAAGCAAAAATGTCAATCTAACACATATATCCTAGGTACAAACTTAATTGTTCTTGCGAGTTACAATATTGATTGTAGTGTACGTACCCTCCACTATCAATAAATTCCTTTTTTGTAAGATAAAATCTAGCATCGACCCGCGAATTAATTAACTGAACACTTAAAATTATCACGAGTGTGATAACAATTCGATTTATTCGCTGTACAGACATGATAATGTAAATCTGGATTCTTGAATACTTGGAACTATAACTGTATAAAAGCTTTAGTTTTCAACATGAGAAGTAAGCGCTCGAACAATAATGACAAAACAACTACCACTTTTCGAATTCTTTATAATCCATAACCTACGTAGAAAACAGCATATTTTGACAAGACGGAGGGGGGGTAGAATATTTGCCATACGTACCTATTTTAATAGGTGCCTGTTTAAACATTACTGGCTTGCGTAATGTAAGTTTATGGGACGATGTTTTTTTCCATCGCTACTCTTACCTTTGCCGATGATATCATACCCGAATGCAATTAATTATTCGCAAGTTTTTTCGATATGCGTATCATACCCGTCTTTCACATATTTAAATGTATTTACTTTTCATACTGCTGACTGTAAACTGAGCTTGGGGATTCGATTTCACTTCTTACTGTGCGAATTTTTATTACTGTTGTGAATTGAATCACGTATTTACGGACGTAAAAATTTTTTAGCTGGTTAAGCATAGCAGTCTTCATCAGTCTGATTTTCTTGTCGTATTACAATGATGAGAATTGAAAAAAAGCATCGCAAAGCGATTCTTTTTTCTTAATCAGTATTATGGGTAGGAATGGTCCAATGAGGCTATAAAGTTGAAACCTCCATAAACGTATATCTAGGGTCCTTACTGACTGTGTATACCTAATTTTAGCTTCCTAGCTCAATTTGGAGGAGAGTTATGCGGAGAACAGACTCAAAAAATAAGAAAATGCGACTAAAAAAACACATGTTTTGGGCTGTAAAGAGCAGAAAAGGAGCTGGAAAGTCGAGACCTAAAAATGAGAAACCTGATCAAAAACCAATTTTGTGGGACTGTGAGTGGGTTGCAATGGAAGTAAAAAGTCGGAACCACCATAAGGCGCATTTAGGGCCTCAATTAAATGTACATACAAAATTTCAACTGCTAGACTCATTTTGGTGGGCAGATAAAAGAGTAATCGTCCTAAGGTCAGAAAGGGAGAAACTCCTCATATATTCTCTCTTAGTCGACTTAGGAGGTTAATTTTTGGATATATTATACAACTTTTGATTTTCTATCAATTGGCTTAAAAAGGGGCAAGTTTTGCTTTTTTGACCCCTCGGCACCCCCTCCATCAAATTGGGGCACAACTAAACTTTGACCCAAGTTCGTCA
>FIZR01013007.1:0-10352 GCA_900060175.1 Ferrisia virgata
CATTGAATGGGGGGGGGGGTGCACTTATATTACTTGCTTTGTGGCGTAATTGTTTCACTTCTCTCGCATTTACCTATTTTTCTGTTTTTATCTGAATATGACCGAATATTTTTTCCTTCAAATGATTTTTTTTCTCCGCATAAATGCAACCGTCGGGGTGGCAACGTCAACCACCAAATGGAAGGTGATCTGCCGTCTGAAATGTGCCACTTTTCGAAACTCACTGAAAAAAGAAGAAATGATGGAAATTTGCCAGCGATGATAATTTTGGCTATAAATATGTGTAATAATAAATCCATGTTTGGGAAAAATATTCAAAAATTGTTTTTTCTAATTTTTGAAAATGAGCGAACTCAGGCTCAGTTTTGTAAGTAGAAAAACTTTAGCTGAAAAATTGAGATTTTACTATAATTTTGAGGCCATTTCGGAACTATGATGACTTATGAATAAAAAAAAATCACCGCGGGTCGAGGGGGGATTGACACAACTAAAAGGCACATCTAGAGCTTATACAAAATCTATATACCAAATTTCAAATTCTTAGCACAATGGGGGGGGGGGGTAGAATATGCGAGAAAAAATGTCAAAAAATAAGAAAAACCTACCAAAAAACTACATTTTTGGGGCTGTAAGGGGATGAAATCAAGTTGAAAAGTAAATACCCTCAAAAAGCACATCTAGGATTTTTACTAAATCTATATAAGAAATTTCAACTTCTTAGCTCAATTTGGATAGGAAGTTATGCGAGGAACAAACTTAAAACATAAGAAAACCAGCCCAAAAACCACATTTCTGGGCTGTAGAAAGCGCAATGGGATTGAAAAATCGAAACCGTCAAAAGGCACATATCTATGACCTCCATTAAGTCTACATACCAAACTTCCATTTCCTAGCTGAATTTTTAGTCTAGATAGGGGAGGAACAGCCTTTTTTTAAAGGTCAAAAAGAGGAAAAACCTTCATAACTCCCCTCCTAATTGACCTAGGAAGCTGATTTTTAGAAATGCTACACAACTTCGGTTGCATATCGATTGGACGAAAAATGAACAATTGTTGGAATTTTAGCACCTCAGCACCCCTTCCCCCAAATTTGGGCTCAACTGAATTTTGACTCAAGATCATTTCCAATCCGGAATATCAAAACAGCTGCCAATCTAAGCCCATTTCCCAAATTTGATCGATTTTGGTTAGTATTAACCTGAGTAAATAATTTTTAGTTTCTGGGGAAAAAATTAAAAATAAAAATCTGACATGGCCAAAAGTAGTCGTAATGATCTTCCAGGACCCCAAATCGGATTTTGTTGATATCCCCCCCCCTCCGGTTTAGTTCGACAGACCATAATAACTTAGTTTTCATTGACAGTATTGCATGTAAAATTTGACACTGCCTAGTACTTACTTACGTCTACCACCTAGTTCATGTTTAGCTAATTTTTGTCGGCCTTTGTATGAATTTAAGGTTTAATGAAAATCCCATGGGATAATAGTTGGAGAATGAATTAAATTTTCTAATCTAGTTATGCAGGGTGTTTTGTTTCAATACTGGGTCCTTCATATTTCAATGACTGCAAGTCTAGTTGTACTCATATATTATGTTTTGCCTGCCTTAATTATTGCAGGAATAAAGGCACACGCATGTAATTTTACTTTCTTTAAAATCTGAGATCATTTTTAAAAATTTCCAACTTTTTATCCATAAATATTAGAGATGTCTGGGTTGCGGTAAAGTGTAACGTATATGATGTGGTATTGCCAATAAAAATTTTATAAGTAAAGCTGAAGTGGTTCGTGAGATATCGTCAATAATGTAAAAGAAAATACTTTAATTTCTGCTCATAAGTTTTTGGAAAGTTATGATATGTATCAATTTAGAAATTTTTAGTTGAAATGAGATAGTACTCACTACCACTTCGAACGATTATATTTGTCTTGAGTTGTTCAGAAATTTTAGAAAAGAATATCTCGTCTCAATTTTTTATTCTTTTTTCAAAAGTTCTTTTTGATGAAATACTGAACTAAACTGATTTGGTAAATGTTTTAATTAATTTTCTCCAAAAGAAGGTACAAAATTTCAAAACTATATTTTCAGGTACTTGTATCTTTGTCCCCGTTATAATTATGGCATGCAAAATATTAAAGATACGTCTAATTTAGGTTGCTCTATTTGCAGTATAAAGGCAATAGTATCGAAGTGAAACTCCGTGTATGAGAACGAGTTTATCGATAATCGAAATGTACCTCAAAACCTTTAAAAATATTGATATAAATTGTTCGCTAGTCATTGAATTGATTAAATTTTTAATACTTGTGGTATACGTACGCATTGCGTATTGATTTCTGATGAGCCTGAAGAGCATCGAAACGTTTTAGTGACTGAAATGGCAGCGTACAAGGAAATTGAAAAATTCCTTTCGCATCTTATATATACTTATTACTTACCTACCTTCTCGGTTAATGGCCGCAAAAAAATTTATGCGTTATTGAAATTTTAATCACGATTTCATTGAAATTTCTACCATTGCAATTTCTATACTTACGTATCGTTAGCTTGTAAATTTAATTCACATCTTCGTTAAATTTTTTTTCTTCGCACTAGAGAATTTATTACGTATCTTTACAAATTCATTACACGTTTTCATCGTCAGTTTTCGTGAACTGAACTAATAGTGGATGTAGATGTATTAGAGGGTACATCACTTTTTTTTAGCCTTTTATAGAATCTGCTTTACCATTTATAGGTATATATATATATATACTCGAGGGAGGAGGTAGATGAGAAGGGAATTGTATTCAAAATTTTGTTCTTATGAAACGTATTTTATTATTTATTTGAAAATCATGATTGGTTGGACATTGTGTTCAATATCTTTTGAAATTAATTTTTGAATTTAATTTGTTCGAACGAGGTATATCAAGGTCGACTAGAAAATTTGGCTGTAGAAAGATACATGGACTGAGGGCACCTACCTAAATAGCCAAAACAACGTAAAACTTAGTTTGTGTGATTGATGATAATTGATTTCCGAATTCATTTTTCTGTATTTTCTTTTTTAGTGTCTAAAATTTCAAAAATTCCATTTTCCCACAAATTATCATATTTTTAAATTTTAATCCTCTTCGCTTCTCAGGAGGGCACAAAAAGGATAGCGTATTTGATTAGTTTTCTCCAATCTTTTTAGGTTAAAGTGGATATTTTTTTCGAAAGAAAACTAATTCTTGTGCAGATAGAATTTATTTATCATACTTTGCAGTGACCTAGCCAGGGGATTTCAGAGTTGAGGGTACAAATCCTCTTCGAATGATAGGACTACTTTTCGACCATTTCCGACTTACTGAATATGAATCCGGTGTCTATCTTTCGTCTGAACCTCTCGTTCATATTCCTCCCTCTCCGCCATGCGTCCATGCCCACAATTATGTAATTATGTTCATCAGCCGCCATTATTTCTGTTTAAAACGCGTTTCAAGCATTTTTTGAGTTTTTGTAAATGGCCCAAATCATCCCAAAAATGAAAAAAAATTTCTAAAAATCATACTCGTCAGAATACATACTTGACTGAAAAAATTTTTATGAACTCTCTCCTTCAAGGTTCTAAGCTGCCACAATTTAAAGTTTTCTTTTGTAAGTTTCTCTTTCTTTCCTCCCCCTGTAAAATTTTTTGGAAAAATTTGTGTTGATAGAAGATCTATGATCACTCCAAACATTTGGATTAAAATTCTAATTTTTCTTCAAATATATACGCGTGAATACAGCATTTTGTAAAGAAAGTAACATTTTTTCAATATTTTGTGGTAGAGAAGAGGAGAGAGGGGGGGATTTTTTTCGTTGAAATTTTTTTTAGATATACCAATTATGTTTTAAAAAAATTTTGAAAATCTGAGATCAAAGACATTTTACCTATTCTTATTCTCTCAGTGTTGTTGTAACAAAATTATTTGGTTTCTATTCGCTTCGGTTTAGAAAGAACCATTTTGTTTTCAGTTTCAGTTTTGAGTTCTGTTCTTAACATGTTCGTTCTTGGTTTGCGGTTTTTTTTCGGCTATTTTCGTTTTCAGGTTCATTGTTTCCATTCGGTTTTCATCCTCAGTTCTTGGGTTCTGATCTTAACATCTTAGTTCTTGGTTTGCGGTTCTGTTCGACTTCTTTCATTTTTAGATTCCTTGTTTTCTGTTGATTTTTGCTCTTGGTTCTTGCGTTCTGTTCTTAACGCTTTGGTTCTCGCTTTACGATTCTGTACAGCACTCTTCGTTCTCAGGTTCCTTGTTTTGGTTCGGTTTTTATTCTCACAATTCTGTTATGGTTCCTGAACTGTTCTTTTTTGTTTAGTTTTTTTTTTCAGTCTTTCATGTTCTTACGCAGTTCTGGTGCTTCAAAAATTTCAATAAAAATAAAAATAAATATTTAAAATACTTCATGCACTCGTGAAAAATGGAAAATTTATGTGACGCATCGTCCAATCAGAATAATGATTGCTCCGCTCACTTTAATAGGCATTGCAATTACTGAGTCAATTTTATATCAGAAAAACGCCATCAATATTCTATGGCACAAAAGTGGTAACTTTTAACGAATTGTTGAGTTTCAGGCAACACTTGAACGACACATTAATGACGAACTACTGACATCTATTTGTTGACATTTTTATGTCACAGATAAGTTACGAGTATCAGTTTGACAATTTCGTTGGCGCAATAATGACGTATAAACGACATATTTCTAACGCTTGTAAGGTTATACTCTATTGGCATAAATATGACATGAAGTTGATATTTCAGCTGACACGTTTGCGGCACACGAATGGCATATTTCTGACATACATTGTGTAACGCTATTGTGACACAAATGTGTCGTATGCTTGGCACTTTTGTTGGTGCTTTAATGACATATAAATGGCAGACTTTCATTTTGTAACTTGGTAGTGGTAAATCACCTTTTTGACACAGTTGTAGCATACTTTTAACTTCGATTTGACAGTGCACTGATGCCATATGAATGACATCCGACATGCTTTTGACTTGATTATGACATTAATATGACTTAGGAGTGGCCACACTTTTGACACAGTTCTGGCATGATTTTGACACTATTCTGACACAATTGTGACATATTTTTGACGCTGCTGAAAATGTGTCACAATTGCGTCAGAAATGTGCCAAAGTAGTATCAAAGTCACACCATAAATGTGCCAAAAGCATGCCAGAACTGTGTCAGAATGGTATCATAAAGTTGTCAGAAGCATGTCAGAACTGTGTCAGAATGTTGTCAGAAGTATGTCACGTCAGAAGCATTTCATTATTATGTTGGTACCGTACCATCAATGTTCCAATACCTCGTCAAGTAAATGTTGTATCAACGTCAGGACCAAAAAATGAAATAGTTAATGCCCTTCAGATTTTCTTATACTAACTGCCACAGTAGCTAAATCGGTAAAGAAGTCGATTTGTACCCAAGAGGACCCAGGTTCGAATCCCACCACAGGAAAAAAATTGAAAAATTTTATAAGTTAATATAAAAAAAAGAAAAAAATATTTTTAATATCAATAGTAATTCAGTATAATGAAATATGTCAGAAATACGTCAGAAATTTATCAGAAACATGTCAGAAATTTATCAAAAACATGTCAGAAATTTATCAAAAACATGTCAGAAATGTATCAAAAACATGTCAGAAATGTATCAAAAACATGTCATTTTTACGACAAAAGGTCTTATTTTTGCATCAGAAGTGTATACATGTCATTAATATGTCACAATAACGTCATAGCCTTGTCATAATGAAGTCATTTTAGAGTCATCCTGGTGCTACAATTGCGCCATTTCAATGTCACTGTCATGAGTTTGTTAAATATTTAGTGATCTTGGATTGGCTGAAGTATTGCCAGAAGTGTACATTTTTTCTCCGTCAGAAGTCTCACGCCAAAATTATGTCATATGACGCTACTTATCCTGACACCATTTTAGCGCGGCAGAAATAGTCCAAAAATGTGCATATAGGGTATTTTCGGCGTCCAAAAATGGCATTTTCATGTTTTTAGTCGTATAAATTATTACTGATTAAATTTCTTTTAAAACGTTGAAGGGGGGATCTTAAGGCCTGCCCCATTTCTCCCCGATTTCCGCCTATCCATTTACCTGTGCCCAAAATGATGTTTCAAGTCGAAAAAATAGCTTTAGAAGGAGACGATGGAGTAAAATCTTCACACCTTCTCCTTGAGTATTCATGTTATTGTACTTATACGTAAGTCAGAATCTAATTTTGCTATGGAAAAAAATTATTCCAAATTAAACGAGACAAGCGACTAAATAAGCAGATTAGTGACTTTGCAAGTTTGAATCCAAACAATAAAATAATTTTTACTTTTCAAGCTCATCAAGCCGGTATAACAAATGAAAGATCATCTACGAAAGAGTAGCTCCACTCTCTCTACGGAGTTTAAAGCCTTTTAATAACTCATACCTTTGTGTTTCGTGAGGTAGCCAAGTAGATGATTACCAGCTTGACACCCTGCGTGAAGTAATTTCACATTTCGACCTACGGCTACGTATCATTTTTACCATGCTAAGCACGATAAAAAATTTGTATGATTCGAACTCAGTCGTATCGTATACATACAACGAAGCAATACCATGTCTTCGGTTAACGAATTATCCAAAGATGTATTATTAAGAATTTTCAGGCATCTCGATCTGAACGATCTGATATCGGTATGTCGCGTAAATAAGAAATTCAAAACGGTCGCCGAGAATCCGCAACTGTATCGCGAATTACGATTCAACCGCGGTCACAGGCTGGACGATGTAATCGCAATTTTGCGCAAACAAAACGAAGCGGTTAACGTGATAAAAATGCAAGACATAACAGATTCGAATACCGTTTTGCAGTACATTGCGTTATGTACGAATTTGCGTAAACTAGCGATGAAAGAATGAGACGGCGAACGAGGCATAAAAGAGGTTTCGTTCGATAATTTATTCGCTCGAACTAACATCAAAGATTTAGCATTAAAGAATTGCGAATTAGAAAAATTTCCAAAGTTAAACCTGAAAAATGCCAACAGTTTGTTGATCGTCGATAATACCAGTTACCAACATCCGTTGGAATACATGCGAGAAATTTTACCATTTGTTCAAAATAATAAGCGTACGTTGACGTCGTTGAAGTTATGCGTAGATAACGTGATACCTTCCGAGCAAGATCAACTGTTCAGCGTCGTCGAAACGTGCGATAATTTGGAAATATTTCAATACCAATATCCTCATATAGACGAAGTAAAAGAGCATAATTTTCGAAAGTTGTTCAAATTACAAAATTTATTATCACTTTCGATCGTCATCTCGAACGATACCAGCCAAGAAACCTATAACGAATTTCTAAATCAACCTCACGTCGCTAACCTGCGTAAGATCGAGTTCGGCGGCAGTATTTGCTCCATGTTACCGACCATCGTAACGCGTTGCCCGCATCTGGAAATATTACGTTTAGTATCGTTGGCTAGTCCGTTTTTAAAAATCAGCAACGAAGATTTACTCAATACGCTGTCCGTTTGTAAGAAACTACGCGAAATTGATATGAAAACTTTATCGGTGAATAATGTGCGACACGCGATACTACAACTGCCTACGTATCTGCCGAATTTAGAACACGCCGAAATTGAAGTAGACGCCGTAGACCAATCTACCACCGATAATTCGATTATACCGTTGAAAATCGAGTTCAATTTGTTACCGCGCTTCGTACTTGAAACGCAAACCTTAGAGGAATCTACTTCGTATGTGTTGTTCAGAAGCGAAGAGCTAATGCACTTTTTACAATATTAGATAAAAATATAGGTAATTGTTATCGTCGCTGCGCATATAGAAGCGATTGTTTCATTTGTATGTATATCTAATACGTTTAGCTGGGTAAAAATTACTAACGTGTTGCGATTTTAATAGGTACCTATCATCAACTTATTTACCTACCTACTTATCTATTATTCATGTGCAGGTATGTGAATTGGACTGCGTACGTTTTAAGATTTCATGGTAAATCAGGACCAGTAGAACCAGTACCTTTACCTGGAGCTCCATTTAGTCATTATTATGCCCAAGATTCCTCGGACGAAGGAATCATTATGGAAACCGACGTGGCAGTAAAACAGGTAAATAAAATTTTAGAAACTATCGAATCAGGTTTCAAATTCTCTTTCTCTTTTCCCATAAAAAAATTTTAAGCTCTATGAAATGATCGGTAGGTTTAAATTTGAAACCCCCTAGTTTAGTAGACTCCGCTATAAACACTAGAACTATGTACAAGATACTCATCTGAGCTCTGATGGTTCCAAGTTTGAAGAGAACCGATAATTAGTTACTCACTGTTTATCCCACAGAGGTGCTCATCAGTATGTGCAAGCTGTACACACTGAATCATCAAGATGTTTCTCTGCAATACACAGCAGAAAAGGGATTTAGAAAATTTTTGCAAATAATTACTTATCTAATTCCCACTAGAAAGCGCTGATGTTTGAATCCAAAATCACTTTTTTTTTAGCTTTCAAAATGTATTTCACATGTAACACTTTTCTTGAAAATTTTCCTACATTCTTATTGGTTGGGATCTTCATTGGTTACAATGGTAATCACACTGATCAGCTAATGTGACATTTGATAGTTCACAGTTGTTGTTGTCATTGTTAGCTGATAAAATTAGTACCAACCTTCATTGATTGAGGTCAGTTGAAGTCATCCATTTAAAATGCAGGAGAAATTTTTGGGCTCAAGTATTAGCGCTCTCTAGCGGAATGTATATCAGTAACTGTTTACCAAATCCTCCCACGTCTGTGTACATCAATAAAGCATCTTGGTGTTTCAGTATCTTTAGTCCTGGCTAAGAAGGCACGAATTAGCATTTCACTCCGTTTGCTCGTTCGTTTGTTCCTTAGCATATACCAATACGCCTAACTTACTCTTCACTCTTGTTCCTGCTAATCACATTCTCGTTCTTCATTCCATTCTCATTCCCTGCGGTGTTTTGTACATTCAGAACGCGTTCGTTCGTTCTTTTATTTATTTATTCATTATTATTATTTAATATTTTGTATTACATGTCTCACTCCCACCTTGCACTAAAGGAATTAAATAATTAGATTACAGAATAAGGAAAAAAATTGAATGTTGTTTATTTTAAAATCACTTAATTCACATAATTGCCTAAGCATTTAGTCACTGTTCTATTTCCAATTTGCACGCGAATACTGTAGAAATCATCAATTTAACCTGTGGACTAATCATAGTAAGCAGAAATTAGTCCATCACAGAAAATTTTGTGAGATTGAAAAATCATTTTTGAACTTTTGGGTTGGAAAAATTAAAAAAAAAAAGAACGAGTAACGTTTTGATATTTTGATATCCGTGTTCTTCATTCTATTCTTCACTTATTGACATTCTTGTCCTTCCTAAGAAATAACATTCTATTGCATTCTTTGCTCTCATTCTTCGTTTGTTCTGGCGGCCTTGTTTAGAACTCCAGAGCAACTGGTTTTCTAGACCAATGCTGTAGACAATGGATGTACGAGATAACCATCTGCAAGTCACTGCAGTAAAGAGATTACACTAAATCCCAGTGCCGAATTGTTCATGACTATACTGTTACGAACACTGTTCACTGAATCCAGCAAAAGCATGCACTGAAATTTTTGCATTTTGATTGGTTGAGATCTCAGTGTTTGTTTGCACTGTCTAGAATTTGTGTAACGCTGTCGGTTTTGACTAAAAAAATGGAGGTTTGCCTTCCAAGCAATAGCCTAGATGTAGTGATCAGCGCTTCTACAGAATAAACCGTGAGTAACTATTTACTGGTTCCCTTACTCTTGGGACCATAAGATGGTCATCTTGTAGTTCCACTGTATTGGGGTAAAACGTTCCATTTGAACCGCTCAATCAGCTCAGTAGTGTCATGCGCGGTCTGAGGTCTGGCATTATTGTGGAGAAGTTCGATACCGCACGTCAATTTACTGTGTCTGAGGTTCTGTATCGCTCTTCGAAGTTTTTTTAGGGTTTCACGATAAGAATCTCCATTAATGGTCGTCCCGGGTTCCATAAATTCCACCAAAATTAGACCTTTTGAATCCCAAAACACTGAAGCCATGAGTTTTTTTCGAGTCAAGGACTGCTTGCACTTCACAATACTGGGTAATGTGCTGTGTTTCCACTGTTTGCTTTGCTGTTTGGACTCTGGCTGATCGTGGTAAACCCAGGTCTCGTCACCAGTCTGTATTCAGTCGAGAAAATCATTACCTTCGTCGTGAAAACGCAGCAGGATTTCCAAAGAGCTCGACATGCGCTGCGTTTTCTGGTCTTTGGACAACAGTTTG
>FIZR01013011.1:0-49700 GCA_900060175.1 Ferrisia virgata
TTTTTTTCCCCAAAAAAAAAAAAAAAAAAAAAAAGTTTTGCAAAGGGTTTTTTTTTTTTTTTTTTTTTTTTTTTTTTTTTTTTTTTTTAATAAGATGTTCAATTAAGCTAAATATTTGAAAAAAAAAAATTGTAACAGAAGAATGAAATATTGAAAGGATAGGATTACTTCCAGAATTTCAGGTGTAAAATTTCGAGGTAAAGTTTCATTTTGTATTATTTATCTATGTAAGTTTTACTACAAAACATAGCTTGGTGCATGTGCAAGTATAATGAAATCGAAATCAGAGATGAGGTGTAAAATTTGTTAACAAAAAAATGCTGCAGATTAGAAACAAAGGTTCTAGAGAATTTTGGATTGATTATAAATATTTTTTGTAGTATCGTGATATTTTGTTTGTTTGTTGAAAGAGATGAGTTATAGCTACTACTCTAGAAAGCGTGTTGAATATTGCCATAATAACGAATATTTCCTCCTTCTCATAACACAGATTAGTCTACAATCAAAAGTTAGGCTATGTATAACTATGCCCAATAAAATATCAATTTTTCCATATAATACCCAGCATTTTAGTTGCATGCTAGCAAAGGATAGTTGGTACTGAATGAAAAATTGATGCGGTTAAGAGAAAAGTTAAACATAAGTTAACAATATGCTTCATTCGGCTTAGCATGTAACACAAATGGATAAATTTTTCTTTAATTTGGCTCATACTCGAAATTAACCATACTGTCGAATTGGTATTATCGATGAGTTACGCATCCTTTTCGTTAGTAGTACGAGACAAGACGAGACGAAACGATTGGCATTCTTTAATCAAAATTTTTATTATGTCGGAGCGATCCATCAAAGATGATTCATCACAGACATCGCAGCCAACGCCAAGTGAACCGTTAATGTGTATTTTTTTTTTTTTTTTTTTTTACAATAACTATACTGTGCCCGTTAATTTGATCATAGTAACCACCGCCACCGTCGACCTTTGAAAGCAATACATGCGAACATATTTTAAAACTTTCCCTTGTAATATGGCTGCTTATCAATCCCCCTTAATCACAACCCTATTCTGATTACTACAGATACAACGAATGCACTGCTTCCAATTAACATGTTCATTGTGCTACCCTCAAAATGCATCACCCGAGGGTTTTCTTTTATTTTTACCGCACCATAGTACACATAGTGTAGCTCTTTTAACCGTGGCCGTCGGCCGGATTCTTTAGCGTTTTTAACCTCCCCGGTCGGCATTGGCAAATCTAATATTGGTTATTGCAAAATGATCCGTACCATTGATAAGTGTTTAGCGTGAAATATTTTTGTTTATTTTTAGAATTATCGGTGGCAGTGGGTTGGCAATTTTTTTTCTCTCGTATTTAGTGAACGTGTATCGAACGACGATCATCTAATCTTTACCGTAATTCCGCCAACGTACTGTCTGCTGTCTACCTTGTTTCTACGGAACAGTCGGGTTGTAAACGTCATATATGTAGGTTGAGGTACCCACTTAGTAGAACCCTTTTGTTAAAAAGACCAATACTATCCCAAGAGAATAGTTGACTCGATGCTTTTTGTGCCAAATAACTTTTTCTTTGGCGAGAAGATTAAAAAATAATTTCACTTAGATATTTCCAACGAGCTAGTACTTTTTAAATAAAGTCATCTATAAGGCAATTTATTAAAAGCCAAAGAAACCGCATCGTATCTGTCAAATAATACCATCTCGTATAAATTCTTCAACTCATGAAATTACACTTTGCGATGTCGTGTAAAAAATACCATCGAAAGAAAATGCTCTTTCTGTTCAGGGCGTTGATGAAATATAATAAAGTGTTGCCATTGTAGTTCAATTTCATCCGTGAACAGAATGAAAAATGCCAAATAAACTTACAACAAAAGGGTTGCCGAAATTTTTGATTAAATATTTTCACAAATAAACTTAAACCGCAAAATGAACTATGAACTTGAAAATTAAATTTTCATTCCAGTTTACGAATCGTTCATAATTACCAAGCTGAGTATTTTCGTTATAAAACTCGGCTACTAATAATTGAATTTTTTTCTATATAAATAGGGTGCTCAAAGATGGAACAAAACCAGCGTTTAATATTTAAACGAAATTCTTGTACTTATTACGATGTTATTAGTATTTTAATGAATTTTGAATTTCAAATTTTCCTATCTGCGTGTCTTGGAATGGTTTTAATTGCGGTCGTTTTTTGTGGTAAAAGAAAGTCAATAGCAAGTTAAGTAAGTAGAACAACAACGTATCAGTTTCAAATTATATTGTAAACAGGAATGAAAGTACCTATGTGCTGTTTGTATCATGATCCCTTGTGATATATTGAACTTACTTTGCCCAAAGAATTGAAAATAAAAAAAATAATAATTTGTTTTAATTCGGCACGACTCAGGAGAATTTAGAAAATCTATACCACCTACTAATGATGATTTTGTGTAGCACAGTTTACGAGTAACAAAGTACATAGTAAGTACAGTACACACGTTAGGTTGGAGCCTGAGCGATATAAAAAAAACAAACGCTTAGCAACATATGTTACCTACTGTTTTAAAACATAGACTTTGGACCGTGTAATAAATGCAATTTTTTATTTTAAGTATTTAAAACTGTCACATTGTTCAACATAATTATCTGCGTAATTAAATTTACAGGCGAGCTTTGAAAAGGAAAAGTTATCAAGTATGCAGTTTTTAAACAAACGTTGTTCACATATGTTTTTTCTTTCATTCATTTTCTGCGCTGGATTGTAAATACTGTACCGAACATATATCGAATTGGAAACGACGCGACGCATTATTTCTTCACAAAAATAACATTCGTGGCAATAAGGTAAATTATTTTCACCACGGTATCATCGATTTATGAAGATAAAAAGTTTACTGTTAAAATGTGCTTACAAGTTTACGACCAACTTTTCATCTCGGTTTGATTTCAAATATACTTACTTATGCTGCTAGTTTTGATTCACGAGTTTATAAAAGTTTGCATATTGCGGTATTCCATAAATTTCACCATTATTGTCCGAATATTCGTCGGAATTAGTTCGATGAAAACGACGAAATTCCACTGAGCAAATTACAATTCGGTGAAATTTTCGAAAGAAGTTGATAGTTTTGACTTTTTAGAATTCGTTTTAAAACTTCTAACTTATGCATCGGAAAAGGGAGAACTTATTTAGGAAGAAATATACCTTTTATGGGTTTTATAATTGGTAATTTATGGATTTTTTCATTTGTTGTTTACCAAGTTTTTCGAATCTGTATTATTTTTATTGAAGAGTTTAGAAAGAGGAAAGATTTTTAGCAAAAAGTTTTTATACTTTTGTACGCAATGAATGGTTCAGATTTGTGTAAGGTTTACTTCCACGGAAGTATTTCACTGTTTTGTTCGATTGCTTATTTATAATTTTAAAATAACGAAAAGTACGTTTATTTATCGTGGTATTTTTTCTCCGAATAAAAAATAATTTAAATATAAAATTCAGGTACTTTAGTAATCTGTACGTGCGGTAACATTGTTTCCGACACCTGTTCATTTGTTTTTATTTTAATTCATTTTAACAATTTAAAATCTGGCGACACTGACTCGATTAAAAACCGTAATGGCGATGTTTGGGTGTTTGTAAACTAATGGAATTGGAATCTAATTTTTAGCTATCAGTTGGTGTTTGGCGATAATTATCAAAATTTATTTAAACGTTCTCGATTTTAAATAAGTATATTTTCGCGTTAATATCGTATAATCGTGAATTTGAATCCTTACTGAAGTTATACACTTGAAACGATTACATACTATGTGATATTTTTAAACGAAAATTCATGTCGCTGAATATAACTGAACAAACAAATTTAATCCTCCTTCCTACCTTATTATTCTATATGAAATGACCCACGTGAAATGAAAACTGTACGGATCTCGATTAACGGAAAATAAAATAACTGAATATCCCTGGTAAGTGTTTACTAAATAATAAGTAGCCCATATAAATGCAAGCTCACAATGACCGGATGTTATCTCCGAGTCGTTTACTTTACTTATGCTAATATTATACCGAGGTTCTTTAAGATTTTCACCAATTTGAAAATTAAATTAATTAGCTTTTCATCGTCTAATTAAATTTCCATTATGCATGATATCAACTACGACGTTGGTTCGTTTGATGGAAAAAGTTGAGCAGGTTGTAAACTGAAACGGATCATCTTTGGTTACTAAGATTTCTGGTTTCGAATAGTATATTTACATGGATGTATAAACTTGAATTGAAGAATGAAATCAGGATATTTTGTACATAAACTTTCTCTGCGAGTAAGAATTATATTTTCTTTTGTACGTATGATAATTACTATTACTTACAATGAAGACTGTCGGTGTTGTGACGAACGTTCCGGTGGATAATATTCAGAAATGATCTCAAACGTCGCAGATTTACTCATGTTCATTTGTATAAGTAAATTTTTCCATTTCACTCCCGGTTTCTAATGAAATGAGAAAAATAAATGAAATTAAAACAGAGACATGTCAACGTAGGATTAGGATATGGAAAAGAGGGCCGAGTTAATGTGAAAGGTGGCTCTGAAACTTGAAGTTATATAAAACGTTCTGCTTCTAAATTGTTGAATGTTTTATTAAACTTGCTGCCTTTTTATTTTTGTTGGATTTCTTTAGTTAAACATTGAAGCTATTGTAACAAGCATGTTATTTTTTTTTTATAATTCATATTTTTATTACGATATCATTGCAAAATCAAAGAATATACTTAACGTGGTTTTGGTTCAGAATATTTTCTTTTTAAAAAAAAAGTGTTCAAGTGTTTGATTCTTGTGCATTTAATGATGAAAATAATAACTGTAAAAAAAAAATTAAAACTCATTATTCAGAAAATTCGACAAAAAAATTATGAAAACTGCTACTTCGTTTTTTTCCTCTTTCAAAGTAAACTTTATGTTTGCATTTAAAATCTTGTTCTTTCACTTCTAATGAATTTTTTGGTATCCAGTTCGTTGTTTTCTCAATTCGAAGATGAAAATGACTTTTTTTTAAGCAGATTATTTACTTCGCTTTATGAATGAATTCGATGATGTAGTGCCATATTTTTCGGAGCGATGATTTCGTAATTCTAGTTAGAAATATTCATCTTTAAGTTTCTATTTCAAGTGGTTACGTTGAAAGTACTTTTATTGATTTTTTTTTTTTTTTGCTAAAGGTATCATGAAATGTCTTCCAAGTTTCGTTTTACATTATAAGGAAAATAAATCTAGCCTGGTTTTAATTTTGTTTGTTTACCGAGGAGGCTTTGGTGGTATTTGCCTTATTTCGTATTACGCGCCGGTATATTTCGTAATGGTGAAATTTTATATAGTTATAATGTGTTTTGAAATTACTACTAACAGAAAAAAAAAAAAGAAAAAGAAAAAACCAATCATTTTCTCTATTCGAGAGTATTTTCTTTGTAAAAATATCGGACGCGGGTAAAATACGAAAAGTAGAACGTAAAATATTCGCTATCGGTTGGATAGATATGGTATTTTCCAGTACGAAAATGTAAATTCGACGTTTGCATAAAAATAATTGAGGTTGTCGAACTTGCAGAGTACGAATCTATTCGTGTATTGTGCCTAGAGTTTGAAAGGAGTAGGGAGAAAAAAAGAATGAAAAAGAAGAAAAAAATGGTTAAAATTTCATAACGCGTTTTAATGTTATACGTGGGATATACGATATTTTTTTTCTCATTGAAAATAAGCTTTTAAAAAATAGCCTTACGGCATGAATTTCAATATAGTACGATTACAAATAGTAAAGTTTGAATTTAATTTCGTTACTTGGTTAGTCGAAATTTAATTTATTTTATTCTTTTCTCTCGTTAAAGCATGGTAATTTGGGCAAATGTGTATAAGATTAAGGCATGGTGCAATATTAAAAAAATATAAATTGAGTATAAATTTTGCTGATGGTATTCAAGTCAGAGAATTTTTTCCTTATTAAACAGATGTTACCAGATAATAGTTTTTTTTCCCTCCGGTTGAATGATTTTCGCCACCGATTCTACTACCGTCGTCTCGTCGTCAGGATCGTGTTGAACATTGTTTGAATCTTGTCTTTCATCTTGTATAAAAGGTTATATACGTAAGGTATCGATATCCGGAACATAATGAAGTTTATGAATAAAAAAAATTCAAAGACGCTTTGTTCAGCTTTTCACTATACACCTACAGCTACCTTTTATAAAGATGCATATTGCGATATAAAATTTTCAGATTTTTACGACTTATTAACTTTTACTTTGACTCGAGTAACATGTTTTTCTTTGGTGATCGCACATTCCATTCCATATGAAATTTTCCACTCTTTGAATTTGACTCCAAATAATCTCCATTGTACCAAATCTTTTCCTATTGATATTGGATTTTATATAAGATTTTGGATTTTTAATAAAATTAGGAAGTGGAGATTGCATAGAATTGAGATAGCAAACTCGTTGACTTTTAGTAGTATTTTTTCCTTTTTTCATGTGGTCATAGATGTAGCTAATACTTGAAATATATTCTTGGCTATTGTTTGGAGACTAAAAAGAAATACCTACTTTTAAAAAGAATCCCGCCGGTATGGGTTAAATTTTTTTTTCCGATTTTATTAACTTTTTCATTTCAACTATTGAAAATATCTTTCTGGCTGTGTAGGAGCATATTATAAACGTATAGGTTCAAGTAAGCAAGTGAAAAAAAGAATTAGAAATGTGTACGCTACTTATTTTCGTCAATTTTTCAGATAGGTATTTACTTCTTTTATCTGTTATTCAAGCAAACGAAATTCTTTTTGAAGTAATGAAATTTTGTTGAAAATTCTCGTTGAAAAATTCCCTGGCGTTGGAAAGTATTCAAGCACCTATTAAAAAATTTTCAACTTTCAACAAAAATTGCGTTGCTTTTTTGAAATTGTGAAAAAAATCATTCTGAATGGTTGAAATTATTTTGTATACAACTGCTTGAATCATTTCAAGTATCTTGATAACCTACTAATATTGTAAAAAATCTATAAAAATGATAGATACCATTTAAATTTTTTTTTACTATGCTTGAGTTGAAGTCGAGCATTTTCTGCGACACCAAATGCTAGGGATTTTTTAAAGTTGCGTTTCTTCTGCTAATTAGCACGAGATTTTTAGCTCAAAAATTGCCCAAATCCGATCAAAATTCACAGAGACCAGAAATTTTATGTACGGGTGGTGTGAAGTATGTATTTCAATGGTCCAGAACTTCTTTAAAATTAATTCATATGTTGCCCTATTTTTTATTGGGGAGGGGGGAGGGGCAAAAGGTTGAAAATTTTGCTTTTTCCACAATAACTTCTCAAATAAACCACGTACGAAAAAAATGTTTTAATTGAAGTTGTAGAGCGCCAAAAGGCACAAAAAATTACACCCAAGCTTATTTCTGTCCATTTTAAATTAGAAATCAGTCGTCAAATTGCTTTTTACATTTGGTGCGAGCTTGGAAGCCTTTGTTTGCAGTAATCGACTATACTCCCAATTCAATTTTAGAAACATTTTTCTTGTATGGTACTTCCCCCTGTTATGTAAAATGAGAAAAATAAAAGACCGCCCCCTTTTCTCAAAGTGAGGGGCCAGGGCCACTGTTCAAAAGGTTGCAGCTTTCTCAAGAGGTAAGTCCAGTTACGCTGAAAAGTTCGAAAAATTGGTTCAGACAAACGTTGTAAACGGTTAGAAGAGACATATTTTTAATTAAAAAAAAAATTTTCTCAGATGGTCATAGGCGGAGCTATGGCGAAAAGAAAAAAAGTGGCATTCGGAAATTCCTCTAGAAACGAATAATTTTCTGAAAAATTTTAGCTTTTAGATCTAAACGGATTTGGTATATTGGTTTTTAAATGTGCTGTTTTGAGATCTTGAAACTATTAAGGTTTTGCGACAATTTTGAAGCTTTGTATACCAATGTCTCTTCCCTTCAGAAGCCCAATTTGGGGCCAACGCTTAAATGGTTATCAAAATCGAATTCCACGAACATAAAAACTCCCTTTCGCTCATAGACGTAAATTATTCATTTCAAGAGGAATATCCAAGTGTCACTTTAAAGTTTGCGTCCCCTAGCCCCCCCAAAGGGGGATAGGGATAGATTCATGGATTGTAGGGAAGTTCTGCAGTATTGAAATACACACTCCATGGTACCTATTTATGAAATTTCCGCTTTCCGTGAATTTTGATCGGGCTCAAACCTAAAAAGCCCGTACTAACTTTATCTATGTTACATGTTCGCAATTAATTAGAATTTATGCATTTATTTGTTACCGATGTACAATTTCTTTAAAACAATCCCTTGATAATAAGTACCCTATCTAAAAAAAAAAAAAAAAAAATAGAAACAAAATTTTCAAATCTCTTGGGCGTCGTAAAAGCAAGTAAAAAAAAAAAAAATAAGGAAAAATCAAGAAACAGACCTTCCCCAAACTTAAAATGTTGATCTTGTGTTGATAGCTTACCCTTCACCATTCTGTTCTGGTGCAAGTTTGCCTGATAGGTTGATAGATTAATTGCCTGATAAGCCAACATGGCAATCTTCGCAGACAAGAGAGAATCAGCAAGAAAATAGCCACTCGAGTGTGACCTCATTGACTCGAGATCTCGAGACTCGACTATTGTTTAAATTGCCATAAGATAAGGCTATCAAATATTCTTCTTAATAGGTTTGGATTTTAGCGTCGCCAACGTTGCAATTAAATGACCATTTTCCTTCCTCTAAACTTCGCAGCACATTTTCAAAAGATAATATTATTTATTTGTGGACTGATTCGTATCGTGAAAGGGATGTGTTTATTGTTTAGGCTGAAATCTACGACGTGTGGCTTTAGTCCAAATATTCGATCCAATTTTCTTTTTTCTTATCAATTATTTTATTCGTTTTAAATTGATCGACATGCCGAAAAAGCAACACGAATTTTCATTTTTCAATGTCCGCCGGAATCCTGTGATATTGAATGTAACGAAATTTCAAAAAGTTTGCAAATTTTCGGAACGTCCGTTAATGTTAATCTTTAATAATTTCAAATACGCGAAAAATGTTTAAATTAATAAATTCGAACTAAAAGGCGGACGAAAGGTAATCCCTACAACGTTTATAAAAAATTCACCAACGAAATGGTATAAATTTTGGAACCGTAGGTACAATCCTTTCGTTTCATTTTGTTCGTTTTTTGTTTTTGTTTTTTTTTTTTTTCTAGTTCGAAAAGTTGATAGTTTAAAGGTATAGCTACATAGTTGCGAAAATGTCATTTCTCCGCGCTAGTCTCCTTCCCCCGTAGTAATTTTCCTTTGTGAAACGTCTGTTCGAATTCTACGTATTTTGTTTTTCACTTCAAAGAAGAGGAAGGGAATTGAACCGAGATGAAAAAAATTCCACCTTGAACTCTGCTGCGCAAAATTAGATTAAAATTTCGCTGTTTCGTTTGCGTTGAAAAATTCACCATTCACGAAGAGATAAGAAAAAATAGGTGGTATGGCAGATGAAACTCAAGTGTGAAAATTGCCAACAACATGTACGAGATATATATTAAAAAATGTATACGTACAATTGGCTCGATCCGTGTGTTACTTTGATACAACGCAACGTATAAAAAGCTCAAAAGAAAAGCGAAAATTGCTCATATGCTATGCATATGCCATATAATAATATAAACTGTTGGTTGGCTTGGCACTAGCATAAATACTAAGTGTATGGTATGGTTGCAGTGTTATACATGTACATACACAATAGCAAAGCAGCCGTAGTAGACTAGATACCTATAGTTGATTAAAGCTAAATTGATTATTACGTTATCGTGTCACTGTCTTGTGTGTATTTTTCACGCTGCGATTTTACTCGTAGATAATACAGCTGTATGGAATAAAATAGAAGGGATTGGCTTAGAAAAACCACACGAAGACAAAATGGCGAAAGAGAGCGGGTTACCGCGTGGCAGCAATTTTTCCGCATAAATCCAAATAAACGCTAATAAACATATCAAAATTGTAATAGGCTCGCCTTTAAAACTAAACACAATAAATCAAATTTATGCATGTTATCTACCTGCTGACAACTTAATTAAAATCTTTTGATTTATGCGTCTTGTGACCGTAAATGAAGAAAAGTTTTCTATTGCGCGTCGAGCAGTGTGGATACGATTACGTGATGAACGCGCGACGAGGTAGTGGAGTCGAAGGGTTAAAGGTTACAGGCAGGGGGGAGGGGGGCTCGATATAGTATGGTATGCCACGATTTACCGATTCGTATTTCGACGTTTCGGATACTGGGCTCGTCGTACCGGTGACATTGCTAGCCATGCCAATGGTACGAGTTGAGAAAAGAAGGCCTTAGATGGAGTAGATATAGATGGACGGCCAGGGGCATGTGTATAAGTCGTCGTTTGATGGAAATTAAACTAAGAGCCGATAAAGTACCTTGGCTTTAAGTCCGGGATAAAATATTGAAAAATTTCCTACACGACGGTTTAAAAATTTACGGCTACGATCTTACGTATTAATGGCTCCGTACGGGATATGTCGGCGGTGGTGGATACGCCGCTGGAAGAGGGGATGACCGAGGGGTTGCGTGACTTAAACGAGGGGGCTGAATGCGAACGAATGTGTCACATGACACACGGTAATTTTGCCACCGATGCTTTCGCTATAGACGTCGGTTTGCGTTGCAAATGCGTTTTGGAGAAACGACCGCCCTGGTAATTCCCACAGATCGCATTATCAACGACCACTGCTCCAGCATCTCTTTCTCTGTTTATTCGTGTCTCTGTTCGCATAGTATGCGGCAATTTCAAATAACACGCAGGATATTTTGGTTTTTGTTTTTTTTTTTTCGTCAAGAAGACGACTACTATAGTACTTGGTACGTACGTACGTAACGACAAACCCCGCAATCCCAAACGTGTCAACCCAAGATGGTTTGTTTATTTACCTACCATCTTAAGTAGTTTTTGTGAATGACAAATATCTACCTGCCTGCTCGCGTATATATTATTTGTGTAGTACCACCTATACCTATATAGCTAGATTCCTTTCCTCTCTGTACACGTGGATGATATCGATGACGGAAATCGATCGTGTGTTTTTTTTCCCTCTTCTTCTTCAAGTTAACCCTACACTTACAGGTACTGTACATACATAAACTAGACACAGGATACGAAATTGAAATGCCCTTCGGGTACGTTTCCTGTTCATTTGTTGTATACGTAGGTACTTGATTTCTGATTCTTTGTAGATATTTTGTCTTTCGTCAGCCTGTAATTACCACACGAACGTGTTATCAGCTTTGCTTACTTAATTATGAACCGTTATAGTCTCGATAAAAGAATACTCTTAAAGGAATGACGTTCAAATTGCCTGCACACTACACGGAGCCCTTGTATAAAGTCTTGCATCGTCAAGTCGAAAAAATGAAAAAAAAAAAATGAAAGGAGAGGAAAGCTAGATTCTCCTATGAATATACTATATGTATTTATTTAAAGTTTTACCAAGTTATTACTTTAGGGATTTTGGGAATTAACAAGGTACCAGAGTATTGGGTTCGACAGAGACATTACCAGTACCATCTGTATTGATATATTGCCCCATACAGCCGAATTTTAATCGCCAAATATATAGGGGAATCTACTTACTACGTCTACTAGTGTAAACTTTTTCCAATATTATACCTTCCTACCATATATGTAGTTGTACAAGTAAGTGGGTCGCGCGCGTCCGATATGATAACGCGAACCGTTGCGCAAATAAAAACATTCCAAGTCACGTCAATTTTGTTTTCTAATTCCCAAAGTACATGAAAAGTAAATGAGACTCGTACGAATAATATTTAACGGAGCGTTAAAGAGTTGTAAATGTGAGAGGTTCGATTGAATTACATTAACCGAAGGGTTTTCAAAAATGATGGCCTGCTGATCTGCTAAGAGCCAGCATTGCAAACGATCCTATTTCGTTATGGATGTGTTTTAGTATGAGCGATGTGAAGCAATTTAATTGTGGAGAGGTGATTTCTGACACAGTTAATCATAATGCTTAAAAATTTGGTGCTATTTTTTTTTTCAAATCAGTTATTTCTAATCCGTTCGTATGCAGAATGACAGTATCAAATATTAAAATGAACACAATTTTTTTTCACCAGGGAACTACCCCGAGTGTTACTTGCCAAGTAAAAAAAATTTTTTACAAGTGTATAGAGTATTCAAAATTACCTCTTAGGCCAAAATTCGAGCCCCTGGGGTGAAACATCGAAAAATTGACAAGGAAAAGTACAAAATTAACAAAAAACTATATAACTCGATTTCGTACTGTGTTTAGGAGGTAATTTTTTCACCACGTACTATCCCCGGTTTGGACCACTTGAACATGGGACAGTCTTCCAGATCCGTGTGTAGCACCTTTGAAATGACTTCTTAGCTATCTAAAATGTGTTAAAAAATAGACAAAGTGAAATAACTCGACTTCATACCATATTTAGGAGTTGATTCTTTTTTACCACGTACTACTCCGATATGGGTCACCTAGAGGAGAGTGGTCAGCGGTCATCTATATCCACGTGTAAAACCTCGGCGGTGAATTTCTATCTATGTGAAACGCATTTTAAGAAATGGAAAACTGGGTGGCAAACAATTCTCCATCGAGATGTCACACGCTGATTTGGGCCACTATCATATATCTAGGTGACCCCTATTGAGAGTAGTACGTGCTGAAAAAATTAGCTCCTAAACGGGGTATAAAGACGAATTATTTGACTTTTTCTATCTCTTCAACATATTTCGAATGGCTAAAAATTCACCCCTAATAGGTGGCCCATATCGAGAGTAGTACGTGGTGAAGAAATTGCCCCCTAAACGCGGTATGAAGTCGAGTTATGTTATTTGTTGGTTTTTCGATATTCCACCCCATAACTCCTCCCATCCCAATGGAGCGTAGGGGATGAAATTTTCGCTATAGGGGTAATCTTGAATGTTCTACACATCTATAAAAAGTTTTTTAATTTGACGTGTAACACTTGAGATAGCTTCCTTGCTGGATGCTGGAATGAGTAGCAATAAAATGAAAGGTAGAAGTTTCTGAGGTGTGAAATATCGTGAAATGTAATGAAAGATGTCAGAGATATGCTTCTAAATGCAACGAAAATCTTTTAAAATTGCATTAAAACTCGTTCAAATTACGCGAATAAAATTGCCGATGTATGAAAATTGATTCGAATGCATTATGTGCACTGAGATGTTTTTTCCTCAGTAGTAGTAGGGGTACAGATAGATATTGAAACGAATATCTAAAAACCCGAAAAGGCACATTTAGGGCAACTACATATTAAATTTCAACTTCCTAGCTAAATGAGGAGGAGAGATATGCTTGGGATAAACTCGAAAAATGAGAAAAACCGACCAAAAAATCACTTCTTCGAGGCTGTGAAGGGATGTAAGGGAGCTGAAAAGCTGAAACTCCCAAAATGCACATCTATAAATGAACACGCGAAATTTCAACCTCCTAGCTCGATTTTGAGGGAAGGTATGCGTGTGACAAACTCGAAAAATAAGAAAACCGAACCGCAAAAACCATTTTATCGTGGCTTTTGGAAGGGTGACAGGGAAGCAAAAGCCTGTTTTCAAGGTCAAAGAGGAGAAAACCCCCTTATCCCTCCTCCTGATTGACCTAGGAGGCTGATTTTTAGTCATATTTTTTTGCAAATGTTGATTCTCTATCAATTGGCACAAAAAGGAAACATTTTTGTGATTTTTGCGATTTTTGCCCCTCAGCACCTCCTCTCCATAATTTAGGCATAACTGAATTTTCATTTCGAAGTCATCTCCACTTAGAAATATCAAACCCGCCGTCCATTCAAGCCTACTACCTAAATTTGACCAATTTTGGTCGGTATCGAGCTGAGCAAATAATTTTAGTTTTTGAGAAAAAAAAAACAAAAAGGAATGAATATCTGACATACCTACAAATGGTCTCAATGTTCTTCTAAAATCCCAAAAGGGATTTCGTTGATACCTCCCACCCTATCAGCCGTAGACCGATAGTTTGTAATAGCATGGTTTTAATTGACAGTATGACATAGAAAATCAGAATGAAGATTGGGAAGAACTCGGAATATTTGCTAAGAATTTCACGAAAATTAATTCAAAAATTGAACATTAAAATTGCTCGAATTTTGTATTTTTTCGAGGACAGTTCATCTTCTTTCTTTCATAGTGAAATTAATCGCGAGAACCAGTTCTATGCACAAAGGATGATGTTGTTGATTAAAAGAGTTGACAGTGGGTGACAGGGAGGGGGGTTAGTAATCGGCCAGGGTGGATTGTTATTTACAAATTTTGAAACAAATGGGAAGAAAATGATCTCAAGCTAACGTGGTAAAAATTTTAGCCTTCCAAGTTCAAACTCAACTTTCCCAGTGTTATTTTCACCGAAAATAATCAACTACAAGTATGATAATTTTTCTTCGCTATCGCGTTTTTGAATAAGAAAAACATTATTTTTAAAGTACTTTATAATAATTTGACAAAACTTCAATTCAAATAAATGTAGTACCATACTCTTAATGTATTGAACTTAACACAAGCCAATACTTTTAATAACGCTGATTTTTTATTGATGGATAAGAAATCAGGGGTAAGTGACGTATTCATAAAATGAAGACTAAAAAAAGTAACAGAAGATAAAAATTGCCCGAAATGATTTAAATGAGATGAGTTGGAATGAATGTATGACGCGCATTTCATTTGGAAAATTTTTCCATATCAACCTCGAATTATTTTGGTATATTTTAAAGAGTGCAAAAAATTACTTAATTCTAATCAAGCTCCCTCAAAAAAGCAGTACTGATGAAAATTCCTCGTTGTTGATTATTTTTGTTAAAAATAACAGTACGAGTATTTAATGTATTTTCAACAAAATTTTTAAAGTAATTTTTTGATATTTTTTTAGCTTTGAGCTTTCACTGTGTAGGGTAGATTTGAACTTTAGGGTAAGATCTGCCCAGGAAGTTGGAGATGTACATCTAGATCATTTTTTTTCTTTACGCTAAAATTGTCTCAATATTTATAACTCTCATCATATAATCGAAGTGTTCCAAAATTCTGTCGAACGTTTCCGAAGACGAAAAAGATCGGATTAACGTAGATAGTTTTTGAATTTCAAATATTCTATGCTAAGATGGCTCGATTTTGAAAATTTTTCAAATTTTATCGAAAGTTCAAAGGAAATTTGTTCTAGGTCTAAAACTAAAAACTTCAAACTTTGAGTCCAAACATATAATATTAATCCGTTACCCAACACCCCCCTCACCTGTTTTTATGGAATGACATGCTGAAAATGGAAAAAATTCATCTTTGGTCAAATTTGGTGAAATTGATGGTTCGGACTATGTAATCTGAATGTTTATCCAAATTGAAGTAATCCCAGTTGTAAACCGAAAAGGTCCATTACTGTGAGGGTGGTGCAATGTTTGTGAAATTATACCGAAATAACAAAAATTCGCCAAATTAGTCCCTCCCTCAAGGGTTTTTTGGGGTTGAATATTCGTTGGATGTGTCCAAATATTCACTTTGAATAGTACTGTGCAATTTTTTATTCAAGGATACTATTTGGATAAATGCTATTAAGGTAATTTTAGTGGTATTTGCTTTATATTGAGGGAGTTGTACCTCCTTCCTCAGCTGATGAATTTTCGAGTCCCAATTCACTAGAGTTAGGTTAATTTGGCCATACATTCAGATTTTATGGTCCAAACCATCATTTCGGCTGTGATTTGGTTGATATTATTACTTCGGACTCGGATTTTGGGGATCTTAGTTTTACATCTAAATGAACAAATTTTCGTTGAGATTTTGTAAAAATTTGGAAATTTTTCAAAATTTGTGCTACCCTACATGCGTATATTTTCATTCAATTGAAAATTTATATTTTGGAGAATGTTTTTGAAGGGTAGAGTAGGAAGAAAATGGTACTAAATTTTAATGCCTGTTTGGAAAAAAAAAATGAACTTAAAATTTTTACGAGATTTTTACGTCAAAAAGAACGCGTATAATTATTATTTAGATTTCGACCGAATTTATTTCACGAATTACGTTATCTGTATCTCGTGACGATTTCCTTTTTAACCCTTTTGTAAATATACTAAGCACCTCTACTGAAACTCTTTTGTGTTTCTTTCCATCATCGGTATCTTTTTTTCTTTTTTCTTTCTTTTTTTTTTTTAGGCAGTTGTAAATCCCTGCTTTGTGAACTTTTTACTCAAAGTAAGTATATACGTATAAAAAAAAAAGCTCGCTAGCGTTAGATCAAAAAGCGATAAAAGACTAGAAAAGCTTAAATTTTACTGCACCATAAAACGTATCAAAGTTAATAAAATGAAAATAAAAAGTTGGGAGTAATTTAACGCGTGTTTTTTGCCTTGCTCGCTGCATGCGCTCGTGTGCAACTAAATTCATACACATAAAATAAGTACGCGACAAATCACAAACTAATACAGTCTCGTATATTTGTATCGCGCTATAAACTAGGTATATGTTGTATGTACTATGTACCTTGCTTGGTACACGGTGTAATGTGTATAATGTATCACGTAACAATAAACCGCACAACGCTGGCGAATATTATGTATACCTAGACCTACGTGTGTATTTAAGTAAGAGAAAAAAAATGAAATAAAGAAGAAAAGACGCCATGCTAATGATATGTTACTTTGCACGTTATATCGTAAAATGTCTAGGTATTTATCTTAAAAGGTAGAGTAAAAAATTCTTACATTGGATCAGTTTGCATTTTAGGTCTAGGTATCTACGTATCTATCTGCTTAGTCATATACGATTACAAACGAATGATATTTTTTGGGAAATGAAAAAAGGTATATCTAGTCTACCAGGACTGTACATTCGAGTAGAAATAAAAATTCGGTCTAAGGCTCAGCAACGCGGGTATACCATAAAAAGTATAATTTAATTCCGGATTACACTGGTCGCTGTGTACATTGTAATAGGAAAGAAACGGTTAAAATTTGAAATTTGCCCAGAAAAATATCATATTGAATGAGAATAAAAGAAAAACCAAATTTCCATTTCAATAAAAAGTACAAGCGCGTCAGAAAAGGAAAACGAAACGACGAAAACTAGTACGGTACGAATGGTTTTTTTTCCACCACCACTGCGTTGTATACCATAATAACGGAAACAATTGCACCAGCTACAGAAAATGTCAACAATATAGGTTTTCGCACAAAATTCACCTCCTGTCTGCGTCTTCATTTCGATATACTCTACCCCATGTATATTATACAGAAACACCGTCGAAATAGAGAAACATAGTGATGGCAAATGGGAAGGAATGGAGTGAGGAGGAGGAAGAAAAAGCGAAAGCCGCCACCGATATGAAATGGAATACCAAAAAAAAACTCTAGAACGGTAGAAAAAGTCACTGAAAGTGTCGTTGGGGGAACAACAAACTCGATATAGCTTACTCGCGTACAAACGACTAAACTGAAAAATTTAATTTTCCGATACGCGTAGACGAATTTTTTTCACATGCGTGAAATTTAAGCCGCTTTTACCAGAGTGTATTGGTTGACTTTCGTAAGTATACTCGTAGTGTTTCGTTTTTTTTTTCTTCCTGAGGAACATACCAGCTTTTCGCACGTTATTCAATTTTTTTTTCTCGACAGTGCGAAAAATAATGATGTTTTGATAAGCGGATTTTCAATACTCGAGTACGTGAAATTTTTCCTTCTCGAGAATGGAGGCTAATTTTATGAATGGTGGCGGTTTTTCAAAGGTACGGTCTCAAGTTGGGAGTAGAAAATTTTTGAAAGAATTTTGTCAGAATTTAGAAGGATTTTCATGTTAAAACAGAAAAAAAGATATTGGTGCGTGGATATGGATAGTTTTTAATGGATATATCAAGTATGCAGTCCTTGTCCTTCGAATGGATCGTTGTAAGAGTCATGCAAATTATTATTTTACACGATTTACTGAATAACTTTTATTTCTCAAATTGTTTAAATACGTAAATCTTTTTGTGAACGATAGTTACACGAATAATTTTGAAATTAAGCTTTCCCGAGGATCACGTTTTCTCAAACAGATTATTTCCAAAAAAGATGAATCATTTTTCAAACAATGAACCTGTTTTAACCAGATGAATCAGTTACCAACTGATTAAGTTTTATGTGGAAGAAAGTTCGTATTTTGTTCAAGCGAACCGATCAAGTAGATCGATCGTAACGTATCACTTATGAGATTAGCCTCATGCACAAGTTGGTGTTTTAGAGACGAATTATTTTGTACAAAATTCAAAACATTTTTTGCAGTCTGCAAATCGACGAAAATTGCTTAATAATGCGAAAAATCGATCAAAAATCACGAAAAAAAGGCAAAAAATATTTAAGAATTTATCTACAATGTAAAAAAATCACTAAAAATCATTGAAAACTCGGTAAAAAAATTATCAGAACTACGTAATAAAACAGAAAATTGATCAAAAATCAGGAAATACTGCTGAAAATTAGTTGATAATTGACCCGAGATAAAGAAAAAATCGTTTAGAATGATTGAAAACTGGGTGAAAAATTGGTAGAAAAACGTAAAAAAATGCAGAAAATTAATCCAAAATAAAAAAATAATGTTGAAAAATAAGTGAAAATTTACCAAAAATCGCAAGTACGAAAAAATGTTGAAATATAAATGAAAATTGAAAAAAAAATATGAAAAAAATCGTAAAAAATCATAGAAAAATGGATAAAAAATTGTCAGTAAATTGATCAATTATCACAAAATAATGTTGAAAAATGAGTGAAAATTGACCAAAAATACGGAAAAAATTGTTGAAAATAAGCGTAATTTGTGTAAAAAAGTCACTGAAAATTGGGTAAAAAAATTGACAGGAAATCGCAAACAAAAGACAAAAAAGTTGATCAAAAAGCACCAAATATTGTTGACAAACAAGTGAAAATTGACCAAAAATGTAGTTAAAAATCATAGGAAAATGGGTAAAAAATTGACAAATAATCGTAAAAAGAGGAGAAAGTTTACCAAAAATCGTTAAGAATCAGCGAAATTAGGGTGGAAAAATCATCGCAAATCGGATAAAAAATTGACAGAAAATTGCAAAAAGTTCAGAAAATTGGTAAAAAATCATGAAAAAATGTTGAAAAATAAGCGAAAGTTGGCCAGAAATATGGAAAAAATTGTCAAGAGTTATTGAAAATTAGGTAAAAGTTGGACAAAAACAAGCATAATGTGCAGAAAATTGATTGAAATTAAGAAAAAAGTTCAAAATTAGCAAAATTGGATAAAGATATCAAAAATTGATCAAAAGTCGTAAAAAATGGAGAAAGTTGATTAGAAATTAGAAAAAAAAAGTTAAAAGTCATGAAATTTAGGTAAAAAACAATTGAAAATTCAGTAAAAAATTGACAAAAAATCGTATAAAATGCAGAAAACTGATCAATAATCACGAAAGAAAAACATTGGAAAAGAGAATGAAAATTGACCGAAAATAACTAAAATGGTTTTAAAAATCATCAAAAGTCTCAAAAAATTGATCAAAAATGGCGAAAAACTGCTTCGAATAGACTAAAAATTGACCTCATAAAAAATCGTTAAAAATCAACGAAAATTGCGTGAAAAATTGACAAAAATAAGTAATGAATGTAGAAAATTGATCAAATATCACGCAATCGTGTTGTAAAATTTGCGAAAATTGACCAAAAATCAGAAAGAAATGTTGAAAAATAGGTGTAAATAAGCCAAAAATAGGAAATTCAGTCTTCCGGCAGTTCCTTCAGTAACTCGCCTTCCTTATTTCAGTGGAGGCTAAAATTTGATCCGTAGGTGCCCTATAGACGTGCCTTTTAATCATTTTGACTTTTTGGTCCATTGCACCTCCTTACAACCTCAATGAACAGTTTTTTGGTTAGATTAGGTTCGTTTTTTGCAGTTTTCCGAGTTTGTCCCAAGTCCTTCTCTCCTCCCTATGTAATTCAAATTTTATATTCAGGCGTGTAAGGTGTGTTATTCGGAAGTTCGGACTTTTCAGGCACATTGCAAATCTTCATAGCTGAACTGATTACGGAACAAGAGTTGAAAACATTGATTTTCATGTGTTAAATCGATCTTGAAACCAACTCATAAAGCTGGAAGACTTAGGGAACACTTGTCTCTTATATGACCATACATTGCCACTGCTAAGCATTTGAAAAATGGGCCCTAAACTTTGAATGTTGATCTCTGAAAGAGTTTCAAACTCATCTCCCTCTCTTAGAAGCTTTATCTCTGAATTATTCATAAACGTGAATAAGTAAACCCCGTAATCATCATATTATTGCTTCAATTTAGCCAATTAAAATGATTTGCTAATGGCATTACAGTCGTTATTCAACGAACTCATTGCAGATCTTATCCCATAGCAATTAATTCGTGTAGGTGTTTTATAAAACGTTGAATGTTTTTATTCAAAGCGAAGTCGATACATCTACAGCCTTCAATATATAGTTGTTTTATGAAACAGGGATTCACGCAGGTATTCATTTGAAAATTCATTTTTCTTTTTTCGCTCGTGTTCTGAATCGTGAAACAAACTGAAAAAAAATCATCCAGATTACTGAGGACAGATTGTCGCTAAATAAATAAATTTTGAAAACCTGTCAGCGGTTGGAGTTCTTTTTCATTTAGTTAATCCGCTTTTATAAATAATTTCGGCTAACGGTAGAGAGAATTTTGCCCATTCTAGCATCATCGCAAAGATGCTTCGCAGCGACTATACAAATCTTGAAAGAGAGACGTGTGCTGGTATTTTAATAAAATATGAAACATAGGTAAATTTACAAAACACCAGCTTTTTCATTTTAATAAACAACAACAAAACGGCCGGCTTATTGTAATCTGGAAAAGACGTTAAGCTTATCAAAGCCTTAAAACGTTTTACTTCTTCAATTTTAATCTCTGTAGGTAGTAGCTATAGCTAGGTAAAGATACCTAGCTTTTTATTTTATTTTTTTCATTTTGTACAAAAAAAAAAAAAAAAACGACAATTAAAAATCACGCTCGAGTTGTGTTTTCCTTCTTTTACTCCTAAACATTAAATATAAGTACGCGTATTATTTTGGGGGCTTGCGAACTCCTTTTTTTATGGCGTGGGTTTTTTTTCGGGGCGGTAAAGTTTTTGATGTTTGGGAAAGGGATAGTCGTATGGTCGTTTATTTATAATGGCGGAATAAAGTTATAAAACATTATTTACTCGTTAAAAATTTATGGCTTGCGAGCGAGGAATTTTTCCCTCGAGTCAACTAGGCTAATAAAAGTTAGTCAATTCAACAAGTCAACACATCGGTATAGTAAATTATATTAAGTTCCTATTGAACGCAGCGTGATGAAATTATTTCCAATTCTATCCCTTCGACTGGAAAGCAAAATGACGAATAGAAAGTTTTATTTTAATTATATCCTAAATATATATATATGAAGTAGGTGTACGAATTGGTTGAAAATTGATGCTACCTGTAGTAGGTTAAGGTATTTGGGTTGAATTCGAGTGTTGCCAAATCGTTGCTTGCGTAAAATTAAGCTAAATGACAAGTATATTTGAAAAAAATATCGTTGATTTTATTTTTAAAAATATTTTTTTCAACGCTGTTTTAAAATTTTGTACTTTCAGGCTTCTTATCAGTTATGATTCAAAATTTTTCATTGTAAAAATAAAAGGTGGAAAGGCTGTAAGGAGATAAACGTAGATGAATCAGCCCTGGTGGAATTTTGAGATGATAGATTGATGGTAGAGAACTCTCAAATCTACTGGTTTTCCAGGAGGGTTCTTTTTTTTGAAAAACACGTGTTATTTTTTTTGAAAGCGCTGATTGGTTGATTTGCGCAATTTTTTATTATGTTTTAGACCTTTGATGTATATGAGAAGCTTCATTGAAAAAAAATCAACATTTTTGCTATGTATAATTGTAGTTTGTAAGGGTAGAAAATCATAGCCGAGAAGCAAACATCTCGTGGGAGCTCCTGCTGGACCTTATCAACACCCCTCGCCCCTTTTTTGGACTACTGATAGGTTGATGATATTGGTGTCGTTTTCGCATAAATCGAACCCTCTGAATACGAGTATGAAATCAGATTTTCAGTGTCCTTCCCACCATCAGAATGCGTTAATCTGATTACATATTCATGTTCAGTAGGTTCGATTTTTTTGAAAACGTCCCCAATATCATGATGGTACGTATGAACCCTAAACAGGCGTAGAGGTGCTGCTAAGGTCCAATAGGGACTCTCAAAGAAGTATTCCTTTTCGACTGTAATTTTCTACTCTTACAAGCTGCAATTATCTTGAATACGAAAAAAAAAATAGCAACATTTAAAAATTTTTCTAGTATAGTTCTGTTTACTAGGGTGGGATCAGAATAGTTGCGAAACTATCTCGAAAGAATGTAGTAAAACTTTGAGCCCCCTAACTTAATTTTTAAATCCTACAAAAATCATTTAAAGTTCAAAAATTTTTAAAAATTTGAATGGAGATGTTTTTTTTAAATGAAATTATTATGTGCATGTTTGAACACAAAATGACCGTAGCTGGGAAATTTTTACCATTTCTGCTTTTTTCAGAGGTTTTTAAAAAATTATCTTTTTGAGCTTTTTTACGATTTTCTGAAAAATTACGAAGGAATTTTTTTTTTTGAGAAACTTCCCCCTGAAGTGAATTTAGGATATCAATTCCATATGAATAAGCGCAAAATTTCGATTTCATCCTCCATAGACGATTTTTCAGGGGTGCTTAAACAATGATTTTCCCGTGTTTTATCAATAATTTTTTCACATCATTAATTTTTTTTTCAATAAATTCTTTGTCAAATAGACCGAGCACACTTACCTTCGTCTGTTTGAGATTTGTTTTCCACACTTTTGCCCTTTTCAGAAGTTCTCAGTTGGCCTTCTAGCATACAAAAACGCGGTATCAATAGTTCAAAAATTCTTTAATTTTTTTTAATTTTCAAATTTTTAATTTTTTTATTTGATTTTTCCATTATATTTATTTCTGCTTTTTTCATTTTTCAATTTTTCGAGTTTTTGATCAAAAACTTCAAATCAAAAATCAAAAACATCACATCGAAAACATCACGTTTCCAGAAAAAAAACCAGTCCGAAGACATATCCAAGTCAAAAAAGAAAAAAAATTGAAAATTGCGTTTGTGTGTCTAAAATAAATAAAATGTGTCCCTTGCGATGAAATTTTTTTTGAAACATTATTTTCTGAATTTATAACTAATTTATTTTAAAATACTTACGTAAAAAAAACACTTTTTTCGAGCGACCCTAATAAATATTCCGTAGGAGATGGAATTAAAATGTTGCATTTAATTGTCAAAAATTGATGACTTACATCCATTTCTGTGAGGGAGAGGGGGGGGTGTTAAAAAAATCCAGTCTTAGATTTTCAAAAAATCGTAAAAAAAACCGCAAGAAGTGACATTTTTTAAAAACTCGCGAAAAAAGGGGCAATGATGAATTTTGTCGCCAATGATCATTTCGTTGCATTCTTAAAATAAATTTTCAAACATTTTTTTTGCGATTTTTGAAAATTTTTGGATTTTAAGTAAGTTTTGCAAGTTTAAAAAAATGAAACAGGGGGGGGGGAGTGAAATTCTTACCATATCTTTTTAAGGTCATTTCATAACTATTGTGACGTCGTCGTTTGCAGATTTCCAAAAAAAATAGCTTGATCATGGCGTTTATGAAATGAAAAAATTTGTGATCGAGAGGTCAAGAACACATAAAAAAAATACGGTTTCAAAATTACACCTAACTAGTATCCTTACTAGAAAAGATAAATGAATGAAATTTTAATAGCCCATTTCAGGGAGAGGGAGGTGTTAATTTTTTTACAGATTCCTCTAATCATAAGAGTTTTTTGAAAAGAAGGGGCTTTCTCGAAAACCAGTGGGGTTATGGGTCCGAAATTTTGGTCAGATGTGTATCTCGATAGTATGCAGATGCAACTATTATCATCGAAGTATCATTTCAAAATTCCTCCGAGGCAGATTTACCAATCCTATGCTTATCCGCTATAACCTTGCGTGAAAATTGTCTTTATTCGGTCTCCATTTTCGTTGAATTGTTTCTGTCGATTCGCTGGTCGATAGCATTATTTTCACTCACTCATCACCTCGTTTAAAAGCGGAATTTTCTTACTACACGTTCGCATTATGTATGTGTATGTGAAACAATGAGAAAAAGTATAGTAAAGGTTGAATTACACGCATTAAAGTGCAAATATAACAGTAAAATTTAATATGTTCGCTTCTTTTTTTTTTTTCTTCCGCTATAGCTGTTATAAGCTTACGTAGTACGTAGACGTACATCTAAGATGAAATAAAAGAACAGAGAAGCCCAGCGTATCATAGGGGTATCCATAAACTCGACTCGTTATAGTATACGTTAGTTCGTCTTCGTATACACGTAGATACTTAACGTAGGTTTCTCTTACACGTAATACTCGCAAAAAAAAAAAAAAAAAAAAAACGCATCGCATCGTAGAAATACTTTTTATATTGTTGAACGTTACCATACGTTCACTATACACTTACATAGTACATATCGCGACATGGCGTCGAACCACGATATCAATATTTTTTCGCGGTGATAAAACAGTCGAATAATCTAGTTAGGCCTTTTTTTTTACGGTCTCGCCAACGACGACGTGCATCGTAACAAATGAAAATGTCTAAAAATGAAACCTCATTCGGTAATGTTTTTTTTTTTTTTTCAACTCCGAAAATATATACTTTTCGAATGAAACACGAATGTATATTCGTTTTGTATAGGAGGGTGAACAGTATTAACTGTCGTGTATAGGAAAAAATTGGGGGAAAAGGCTAAAAGGTAATAGATATATGTAGGAATACGAGTATACTAGGAGAATGCATTGGTCATGTAGGATGAACGATACTGCACGATATTATATTATATATTGGCCATATAATCAATTCTAAAATGAGATATTTTACCGAAGCCGAAGGCGGCGTGTGTAATTTTTTTTTTTTTCTTTTTTTCGGTGTCGATGTTGGTGTATTACATAATAGTTTATTTACGAACGAGGCAAATGTTGCTGACGAAAGGAGCGCGAAAATTTATACAATTTACGTGAAAGTTTTTCGCGCTCATTATACCAAGCTGCGAGGGAGTAATGTTAGATCGATAATCACGCTGGAAAGAGTATGACTTTGACGAACGTTGTTGTTGTTGTTGTTGTTGTTTTTTTTTTGTTGTTAGATAATAATAAATATACAAGTTTTCGAACGTCACGAACATACGCGTGTTTAGCTTTTAAAATATTGGGAAAGAGTAAATTATTTCAATATTTCATCAACTCGTTAAGAATTCAAAACGAATGCTGTAAATTAAATTTCTTATTACGAAGGATACCTTTTATGCTATATACCTATACTTAATATGCTTTTATTGTATGTGCATTTATAGGTATACGTAAACACGTGAAGTATTTTACATTTAAGGGAATTGTAATTAATTTGAACGAATGAAACACCTATATGTACGTACGTAATTATTAGTTTTGTGTAAATAAGGGTACGATGATTAAGATAGGTTGTGCAATTTGGTATATGCGATATAGATTGTTTGTTTAACAAAATGTTTATTATCTAGAGACCTTTTTCATTCTATTTTAAATAATATAAAAAGGGTTTCGATTTCAGTCTATTAGGAATAAATACGATGATAATTTGAATCGAAGAATTGCTGAAGATTTGCATTCTCAGCAGAAAAATACGTATACCAGTTGTACGAAGTACGGTTTTAATGAGTCGTGAAGGCGGAGGCGGGGTATTGTGCTGTTTAATACGTATTATTTTTTAATCATTCTTCGTAGCCAGGTATATTATTTTCAAAATCAAAATAAGTAAGAAAATAACCATTTTAAAATTTTCAATTGTAAATATTGGAACAATTTTTATGGAAAATTGTGAAAGAAATTTGAAAAAAATTATATAATGAGAATATTTTTTTTCATCTCAATTACAATGAATAATATGGGTATCTTATCTGTATAGCTGTTTATTTTCAAAATTCTTTGATTTTTCTTATTTTTGGCTAAATTTTCTATAGGATGAAATAACTAATTAACATTTGCACTGGTATAGGTATTTTTTAGCAGAATTTCGAACCGAGAGTGACAGAGAGAGAAGGTTGGTGTAGTTAAAAAATATCTTTGCTTCTATTTCAAGTAATAAAATTGTTCAAGTGAAAATCTAAATACATCTTTTATAAAAAGCCAGCCAAATTTCTTCGACTGGTCATTAGTTTTTTAAAACAGAAAAAATTTCTTAATCAAAATTTTATAATCAGTTGAAATTTGAAAACCAGCCATTTTACGTTTGATTATTCAATTTAAGAAAAAAAAAACAGGCTATAATTTTGCTTTTTCTGATGCCTATCTTTGTTTTGAAATAGCCAAGCGTAGTTTTTCCATTGAAGAAATATTTTCCAGCCATATTGTGGTTGTTGTGCCTACAAAGATTTGCAGTTGAGAATTATTTTAAAACAAAAGAATGTTATTGAAATTTTTAATCCAAGGGAATATCTGTGAGCACATTCTCTACTTTTTCTTTCGCTTCTTTCAAAGGAATAATATAAAATGTTGAAGTTTATCAATTTCTTTATCAAACGTTTATGATTTTCTATTGTATATTATTCTATATAGTTTTTTACTTCATTGGGAAGCAACCTTCAGGGTTTCAGCATAGACCATGGCGTGGAGGGTGCACTGCTGCTCGTTTTATAGATTTTTAGTGGGGAGCTTTTTAAAGATTTTTCAGCAGTTATCCACAAAATACTGAAAAAATTGAAAATTTTGAACTAAATTTTGTAGTTTGATTTTCTGTTATATTGTCAATGAAAACCAGGCTATTGCAGTCTATCAACATATAGGCGGTGGGGGGGGGGCAGGGAGAATATCAGTAAAATTCGTTTTAGGGTCCTAGAAAAGCATTAAGATTAATTTTGGCCATGTCAGATATTTATTATTATTTTTTTTCCCGGACCCTTAAAAGTCATTTACTCTGCTCCATACTGACCAAAATCACTCCAATTCAGGTAATCGGCTCAGTTTGACCATGGATTAGATATATATGAGTGGGAATGACCTTGAGTCAAAATTCAGTCTTGCCCCATTTTGGAGGAGGTTGTGCTGCAGAAAGACAAAGAGGGTTTTTCTTCTTTGTGACCTTGAAAAAGGCTGCCCCCCATCACCCCACCAAAAAGGGGCTTGGAAGTTGATATTTGGTATATGCATTCAGTAGGGGCCTAGATGTGCCTTTTGAGGGTTCCGGATTTTCTGCTTCATTGCTTCCCCTCACAGCCCCAAAAATATGGTTTTTTGGTCAGGTTTTCCCATTTTTTGATTTTTTTTTGAGTTTGTTTCTCGCATAACTCTCCTCCAAATAGAGCTAAGAGGCTTAAATTTGGTATGTACATTCAGTAGAGACTCTACATGTGCTTTTTGGGAGTCTCGACTTTTCAGCCCCATCACACCTCCTCATAGTCCTGAATATGGAAGTTTTTTGGTCGTTTTTTCCTATTTCTAATGTTTGTTTCTCGCGTAACTCTCCTCCAAATTGGGCTAGGAAGTTGAAATTAGGTTTGTTCAGTCAGTAAGGACCCTAGATGGGCCTTTTGGCGGTTTTGACTTTTTCGCACCATTGAACCCTTCTTATCCTCAATTCTCATGATTGTAAATTGTCACGGACTTACAATTGACTCCTTAATACGAACTTCATTGAAAATTCTCCCTATACCATACTTATTATTATTATTAGGAAAATCAGTAAATGAGTTTGTTTTTTGAGAATTTTTATCATAAATTCATATCAAGCGACCAAATTTTTAACTGTGTTTTCTGATATAGAATTTCATGGCGAACAACTTTGTTCGTAATCAATTTTTTCGTAAAGTATATAATTTCAAAAATAAACGCTAAAAACGCAAATTATGAGGATTTTTTGCAATTTGGAGTACAGCCCAATTCTGAAAATAATTGGGCCATATGGGTTCGATGTTATGGCGAGTTAAAAACTTCCTTGCTTATCTCCCTCCCTGTGTGGACTGGGAGATTTCAAAAAAATGTTCCTGTAAAAAAGTATTTTTTTCGTCATTGTAGTGATGGGTTGGAGGGTGCGGTCAAGATTATTTTTAGGGTTATCAAACACTACTCTATAGTTTATTTCCAAAATTCAAAAACAGGGACATCTTACTACTAATTACCCTGATTTTCTGTGTCATATTGTCAATGAAAACCATTCATCCCCTCTCCCCGGAACTGAAATCATTTTTTTCAGCTTGATACCGACTAAAATCGATCAAATTTGGGCAGCAGTGGATTTTATATTCTGGAGCGGAGAAGACCTCGAGTTGTTGAAATTCAGTTATGCTCAAATTTGGAGAAGGAGGTGCTGAAGTGCTAAAATTGAAAAAATTGTTCCTTTTTGTGCTAATCGATAGATAATCCAAAGTTGTATAAATAACATACTCATAAATCAGCCTCACAGGTCAATTAGGAGGGGAAATATGAGGGGTTTTCCCTTCTTTTGACCTTGAAAAAGGGCTATTCCTCCCCTATCTCCTTTCCAAATTGAGCTGCGATGTTAAAATTTGGTACGTAAACTTAGCAAGAGCCATAGATGTGCCTTTTAAGTGTTTCAACTTTTCAGACCCATTGCACCCTCTAGTAGCCCCCCGACAATATAGATTTTTGTTAGGTTTTTCTACGTGTATTTTGAGTCTGTTCCTCGCATATCTCCCCTGCAAATTGAGCAAAGAAGTTGAAATTTGGTATAGGTCCTAGATATGCCTTTTGATGGTGTTGATTTTGAAACTCGATTGCACCTCTTACCCCTCAGCTCTGATGGTTTTTTTTACGGTATGAATGAAGAGGTGGGCACAAATGAAACGTCTCCGTGCACAACAAACTTGCACAAACGAAATATTATGGCTTGACTCCATTTTCATCCTCTTCCCCCCTCTTCACTTCAGGGTAACAATTCACGCTTATCTGTCAACTATTTCCTTTTTTATTTTCAACCTTTTTGGCATTCTGGCTTCCTCAAGTGTGCCGTCTGTTTTGAAAATTTTCCTCCTAGTGGAGCTCATCTTCAGTCAAACGTGTATACTAGGTTACGATCAAATGTTAATAAATGGTGAAAATGTGTATGCCCCTATTATAATCATGTTGTTATCTTTTAAAATAATAATTTTGTTATTCTTTTTTTCTGTTTTAGGTAAGTGAACAAAGAATTTCATAGAATTGCGAGTATAATGCGGAAAAAATACACACCAAAAACGCGACATGGCGTGGTATGGTATTGCGCCGGATGAAATAAGAATACAAACTATAGCGCGTAGAAAGAAGCCTTTTTGGTGTACCTCGTATTTTTTTGGCAAACAATACAATATGACGAAAAATAAACACCACATAATTTCGAAGTATCCTCGTTGTGCTCGTATCAGTGATGAGGTCAAAATAAAGAAAGGAAATGTAGGCACACGTCCACTTTATCTCGACATTACCAGCGCGACGATTACGATAAGAAGGAGGAGAAAGATATAAAAATTAGATAATTGAAGGCAGTTATTGAATAATGAGTATGCGAAGTGCTATAGGTAAGGTATACATTATATACGGCTGTATGTATAGTTAAACATCCGTTTTTTTAAACAGCTCGATAAGCACGCAGTGGTAAACTTGACCGTGTGTATAAAACGTAATTGTGACAGTTACATTGTGTGTAGCTCGACGATGACGAGGACGACGAGGGTGACAATTTATACGTTTAGGAAATACATCATGAATACTTGAATAGTTTGTATGCGAGTTAACGTAACACGACCGACGTAGAAGAGGTGTGTATGTGCTATATGTAGATTGTCGAGTGTTATGTTTTTATTCATATTATTAGTTGAAACAGCAAAGGTGAAATTTTCAAGTTCGATTAAAGGTATATTGGCTCTTACAAACGATACTATTCGTGAATTTCTCTACAGCCCTGTGTCGAAGTTCCCTATACCGAAATATTGGTTGTGGGTGTGGGTATGGGAGCTGTATAAATTATCACGTACGTATACAAATGACGACGAAAAGATTTTCGCATATGTTACCACTATACACAATTATACCATCCCTTCTTGTTAACGTGTTAAACCCCTTTGTCAAAACATACAAACCAATTATTCTTGGACCTTTAAACTCGTACATACCGAAAATAAAGCTATTTTAAAGTGATAAATGATGTTTTTAGTGGCGCGACGACTATACCACCGGGCGTTCGTCTGCCTCTGTTGCCGGCATCGCGTTGTTGGTGTTGATAAGCGGCCCAGACAGCTCTTCTATGATCTGATGGGTCTAGTTGGCGCACCATTCGTATATAAAATAGGCTTACGCTTTTAAACTAAACGACGCGACGCGATGCGGTACTTAGAATATGAGGACGATGATAGCAGCGAAAAAAAAAAAAAAAAAGGTAGAAGCAACAGCTGTAGATAAAAAGTATCATCTGTTAATTTACAGTAGTGTTTATAAAACATTTTTGGAAACGTGTGTGTAGGCGAAAAAAAAAATATACCGGAGAAAGTCAAAAAAAAAAAAAAATCGTTCGAGATGTTTACACAGGTGATGTACTTATTTTTGATACGGCTCATCGCGGCAGCTTTTCTTCGCGTCTTTTTAACATAGTCCACAACAAAAAAAGAGAAGGAAAGAAAAAATCTCGAGCTAATTGCTAATAAATCAAATTCACACGTTGGGGAGTCGTTGCGCTATTAAAAAGTTACAGTGATGAATCATCGTTAGAAAGAATAAACCTCTCATAAATGCAACTGTTGCTCGCAAAACCGCCCCTCGCTGGTACAAAATATAGAAAAAATTTCGTCATATGCAATTGTTTCTTTCGTAACGTATATGCTTGGCGGCGAAGGGGTGAAAGAAAGAACAACAACGTAGGTATAGCTAACCAAATCGCTGTATATTTTCGAGGCGAAAACAAAATGCGATAAGAACGAAGAAACTATAGCGAGAAGGTAGAGAAGCGAAGAAGGGAACTACCCAAGAAGAAGGAGAGAGTATAGAGAGGGTAAAAAGAAAAAGAAAATCAAAGAATTTTTCGGTATATATGGTAAAACTTGAAAATTTGAAATACACGGCACGCACATTACATTTTAGGGAGCGACCAGAGATTTTCCGGAGACAATTTAAAAGCAGGGTAAACGAATATTATACGAGCGCGTTTTCCAACACAAAGCCATTTTATGACACATTATAACGATTTATGACCCCAGCCTTCGAAGTTTAACGATGTATGTAATATGTTTCCCATATTTTGTTTTATTTGTTTGAATTTCACTGCCCTGTACAGATATTTTTGGTTTATTTCTCGAAAGTTTTTTTCTCTTTCTCGATAGTTTTTCTCGTGTTGTTTTTTTTCCTCTTCTTCTTCTTCTTCTTCTTCGTCTTATTTTTTCTTTAGCCAGAGTTTGGTAAAAGTTTCAAAGTTCACACTTTCTTCGGGTGCCTGGTTATAGAATAAAATTGCCGATTAGGTTTCTTTGTGTTGGAAATAAAATACGTTTATAGTGGTATGGTCTTAAATGAAATTCTAAAGTGAGAAAAATTACCCTCCGAGTTGGTTGAAAAACGAATGGAATAGAAATTTAAACCGTGTCGATAGAGTGCTGCGGTGGATTTCATTGTTCTTTTTTTGACAAAGTGTGGGAGCGGAGAAGGAGGTAAATTTCTTTTTTTTTTTTAGATCAGCATCTTGATTTGAATGATGAAATGTATTGTTGATGTTGTATTAAGTTTCATTTTATAGAGAAATTGTTCTCGAAAATCAGAAGATGTTCTGGAGAAATTCAATTTTATTTTTTTAAGTTGTCTTTTTTTGAACTCTCAATTTTTTTACTTGATCCAAAATTAACTGAAATTTGTATAAATTTAGTCATTATAGTTTAATGGCAGGTTGAATAGGTGTATAGTGGGGATAACAGTATGTTCAAATTTTGGAAAAGACAAAAATCAAATTCTTAATCTTTATTTTTTTGAGTTTTTACTTTTTTGATTGCAAAATCTCCATATGATATGTCAAAAAACACCACCGTAGCAGTTTATGTGATTAGATTGCTGTCCAACCACGTTCAATGGTCTTAATTTTGAACAAGAAGAAAAGTATTCATAATAAAGTGAGGTCTGAAAGATGCATTTCCTAAGTATCAATTTGTAAATTGTACCCCTGAATTAGCTACATTTCGTTGACCTCCCAATTCTATTCCTGGCTTAAAACATGCGGAAAAAATTACGTTGCGAATTGTCAATGTTCCCCTTGTGTTTTTAGACTTGGAACTTGGGAAGAACTTTGTGACAGTTTTGTGCTGTTTTGTCCTGCTTCCCTTTTCAAGTTGTAGGAATTAGCACTGTTATATTTCGTAGCTTGAAACTCACAGAAAATTTTGTACCAATTTGGGTCTCTTATGTACAACAAACCACGAATTTTATGTTGTTCCTCTGCCTGAAATGTGAGATAAGACTAGAAAAAGGTGAACCCTCCCCTTGCATTTTGAGGCTTGAAACTAAAAAAAAATTTTATACTAATTTTGTGCTATTTTATACTGTAAATTGAGAATTTCAGTGCTTCTCTGCCTCTCTATAAATTTGGAGAGGGATGTACAACTTCTGGTGGTAGGAGTATGGCTGCAGATTCGCAAGGCAAACTAAGATAGCTCGAACTTTTCTCACCGATGCTGAATTGAAGAAGACAGCTGCTAGGGCAAAGATCACGTGTCCGGATGCAAATGATCCAAACAGAATGTAAGAAGATATCAAAACCAATATTACTCCAATACATGAGTGAATACAGAAAGAGAATGCTTTTCAGAAAAAAAAACCAGCCATGGATAACAGAGTACACCCCTTTGATTATACAGTAGTGTCGGCAAGTCAAATGTCTTAGCAACAAAGAATAATGCAGGCTACTGAACAGATCGGTTCAGCAGTGTTGTTGTAGAGACAAAAAAGCCTACCTCAATCATTCCTGCAATGAAAAACATTGACCGTAAGAGACTAGTGCAGTATATAAGAAAATATGTTAGATCGCTGGAGATTTTAAACCTAGAACTTCGGAAATCAAGAAGAATGATGGCACAGCTGTATGGGACCGTAGAGGAAATGTGGACAGCTAGAAAGCATACTGCGAGCGGTTATACCAAGACAGAGGAACATCCAAGATGAACAAACTGGTCCCTACAGTTAAAGTGATAAGTGAAGATGAGTCAAACATCTCACTTGACGATGAAGAAATGTAAAGCCTGTGATGGTATTGAAGCTGAACTGTGGCAGGCTCTTGATGAAACTGCGATCAAAGGAACATGGCGACTCTGCAGTGTGATATGACAGAGCCATAAATGGCCTACTGAATGGTGTAAGTCTGTGTTAATTCCCTTGCTTAAGAAAAGAGGTGCAAGACTACGCTCTAATTTCATATGGCAACAAAGTAATGTTATGAATCCTAAACAACCGGATCAAGGTGTATCTATACAAGCCCATTTCACATTCAACCTGAACAAGCCGGCTTTATGCCAGGAACAGGCACAAGAGAACATTACAATGAATATCCCCCAAATTATTAAGAAGTGCAGGGAGTTCAACATACCCGCATTGATGTGCTTCATAGAGTACACCAAAGTTTTTATTGCGTAACTTGGAACGAATTCTTCAAAGTTTTAAAAGAAATGAAAGTCTCTTCTCATATAGCAAATCTGATGAAGTCCTTTGTATGAGTTCAATGCTATGGTAGTGAGAGTTGATGGTAAAGAATCTGAGACTTTTCAAGCAAAAAAGAGGGTGTGTCAAGGATGCATATTATCCCCGTAGCTATTCAATATCTATTCTGAGCGAATAATGTGGTAGGCTCTAGAACATTGGACTGGTGGTATTTCCATTGGAAGAAGAAGAATCTGTAATCTGCGACTTTAGATGATACCACATTGATTGCTTTGGATGAAGAGGAAATGCATGAAAAACAAAAATCATGGTGTGGAATCTGGTCAAGTGTCTTCTAGTTTCTACAGCTATGAGTGAATCCGAAATAGTCAACACTTTCGTATATTTAGGCTCCATCATCAAAGCAGATGGAGGCTCATTGGCAGAAATACAGCATCGAATCACTCTGAGAAAATCAGCCATGACAAGCCTGTGTATCGTCACATGAAATAACAAGATCTCCAGAAATACAAGGAAGAGACTTATACGATCTTTTGTTTCCTCTTTTTTTCCTGTTTGCTGCGGAAACCTGAACGTTGAAGGCCGATAATGAAGGTCGAATTGATGCCATTGAGATTAGGGTCTGGCAAAGGATGCTGAAGATACTGAGGACTGCGCTAAGAACTAACATGTCATTCGTCAATGAAGTACAGGATCTGGTCGGGCTAAGTGTTTTATGCGAGAGACCCAGTCGAGGGTATTTTGGACATGTGACAGAATAGAAGTCAGAAATCTCGAAAAAAACATTCTCTCTGGGATGGTCCCTTGTGAAAAAGGAAAGGAAGATCTCAGACCCGATGGTCTAACTGTTTCACAGGCATGGGATCGTGATAGATGGCACGCTCTCTTAGATGCAATGTGGTCATAGGTGATTGAGACCTACTGATGATGATGACTTTAATTTTAATTCCTCATCTAAGAAAAGTCACTTTTATTACAAAGATATTACGTAAAAAACAAAACCAGTCATATAATTCACCCTGCAAAATGCAGTTTTACAAATGAAAATCGTCGCATTCATTTTCGAATCAATTTTTGCGTATTTGCAAAACCAATCCCATCTCGTAGAGTATAATTGTGCAAAATATACGCGAAATTAGATGCGACGAATGATAAAATATTCACCTTATGAACATCACTTAGCGCGAGGACCGGACCCTTTCTCCACCTCAGCGACCCTTTCTATATTGTCGTCGTATCCAATGTCACGACCCCCAACATTGTGAAAAAGACCGCAGGGTATTTTACAAACTAAACCCAAATTATGTGAAATCTACAAAAAAGCGGAAAACCTCGTCGTTATACAGCATTACCCTTGTTGTCAACTTGAGGCCCAATCAAAGGATACTTGAACGTTGATAATTTAGCCCGGCGAAAATTTTACAACCAACGAATCTAACAAAAATTATGATACGATTCGTTCGACGATAATTGGATTAAATGAACGGTAGCGTAAAATTTAAATCCTGTTTTTGTAAGTCCATTGATACTCGTAACGTAATGTTAAAACGGTGCGGTTTGAAATGCAAACTACACGTACACACTTTTACACTCGTATGATAGCGTGGTAATAACTATTCCGATGCATCTGAACTGAACTTGCAAGTCTATATTATCTGCCCTACCACCTATGCCAGTTATATTAACGGATGCGTGTAAAATCACGATGTGAAAACTTTCAGCATCAATTAGGCATAAATTTTGTATAAACGTGTTTCTCGGCTTGAAACTTTTCTATTATGAATATACAATGTACGTAGATGTATATAGATGAAAATTGATACTGTTAATGAAAATAGGATTAAAGATGAACCTACACACGCTGGACAAGTTCCCTTTTTTAGGTGACATATTTGCATCGTATCGTAATGTAACTTACCTTCCTTATGGCGAAATAGTGTGAGCATTTAATTAATAAATGTGGCAAAAAATTTAATTTATCCCACGTTGACGTAAATTTGTACGTAAGCAAGTAGTTGTAAAAAATTAATGGTACGATGAGAATTTTCAAGAGTGTTGCTATGCAGTGTACTACTCGTATAGCTAGGTTTAGGTATGTATATGCGAAGAATGTGCTCGATAAATTTTCATCACGAGTGTTTTTCAGTCTGTAGGTACTAGGTAGGTTTTTAAGTGTACATTTGTTTGGTCGGTCGTGTGTACCTCTTACCTAAGACAATTGTGCAGCGTGTGAATTATTTCTAAGACAATCCGACGACGATACGACGAGATGGCAAAAGTTCGAGTACGTTTATTAGTCCATTTGGGCGACGAATATGTAGTCGTGGAGCTTGTTAAAGAATACCTTTATACCAGAAGAAGGCGATTTGTTATTTCACGAGGTTCGAATTCGAATCTCACGCGCGGTAACGATTTGATTCCAGCACGTGCTGGTATAAGATGACTTTTATGCGGTAGAATTTGGCCTTTTCTAGTTCACTTATCGTCCTGCAGAATGTTTTTAATTTAAAAGAAAAAGACAACGAGAGAAATTGCGATAGATAAGAGAGTACGTATCATATATATATATGTATGTATATATAAAACCTACTCTCATATAGAGTTCGGTGGCGTTTGGCGTACTCGATAGGTTCGATTCGACGTTCGTATATTACGTATATATGTATGTAGCGTATACGTGGAGAATATATACGTAGTATGAAGGATGACGCGAGACTATATACGTGATAAAATAGGTTATTTATGAACGTAGGGTTGTTCGAGTCATAAATTTCGGCCAAGCAAAGCAAAATACACTACATCGCTTTGCGGCGCGGCATCGGCACTATGGAGTACGGACGGACAAAGCGAACGCGAACCAACCCAACGATACGGTTCAAATAGATAAAAGTGTGCTGATAAAATGGACACACGAAGCTGCAACAGTCAATAAGAGTTTGTTTCAAAATCTCTTCGTATAGTTGGAGGAAAAATAAATTGCTATACGAGGTTCGCCATAACTATGGACAAATTTACCAAAAGGATGGTCGTTATAGAAAAATAAAAACATACCGTGACGCTTTTATGGCTATCATGTAGGTATATGTGTACCTTTAGATTTTTCATAGAATCGAGCACGAGTCAATTGGATTGTAGGATATACGTTTCTTGCAAATATATAGTCCACGCGGTGAACGAAACAGTTGAAATAATCTCACGTCAGCCGGAGATGATTCAAAACAAGAGTTCGAATTATTGGTTTAATAAAAATTGTTTTAAGGATGACGTATTTTGTACTCGTATAATCATCTTGAATTTTTTATTTGAATTGTAAAGGTAGGGATATCGATTTATAATGAAAATTGGTAGTGTTGACAATGTTTAATTTGTTTTTTTGTTTGATAAGTATTTCGTTTTTTGGAAAATTCAAATTTTTATTAAAAAAAAAGGTAGCCAAACATTGAAATTTGAAAATTCCATTTTTTTTTTTTTTTTGAAAAATTTTACTGTCTTTAGAAATTTTGTCAAAAATTGAAATTCAAAAATTCACCCTTTTTTAAAACTTTACAGCCCTTGGATGTTTGAAACTCTGATTAAAATTATTTTTTTTTGGTCTTGAAGGGTACCAGTGGGTAAGTTGGATGAATCTGCTCCATAGCTGAAATTTGAAACTAACTGATGGAATTTGGTTCTCATGGTCTAAAAACCTTGTGGTAAAAATTTGTGTCTCCTACCGGTCTCATAGCTCTGGTCATGTACCAAAACGTTACTTTTTTTAGCCTTGGCATTGAGAATTTTTATTTTAGCAGATTTTCGATCGATTTTTTTTTTTTAAACTTTCGTGAATGGTAGACTACCAAAGGATATTGATGGGTCGTTTAAAAAAAATTCTCGACAATTTTTTCTAGTCAAAATGAACGTTTGAAAACTTTAAGTCGAGTTTTATGCATGAAGTTTCGCGAGGCAGTTCCATTTTTCCATCATGTTTTTCGCTCACAATATAGTCGTATATTTTTCTCAGAATGTATTTCAAAATATGTATCTACTTTGTACACCATATTTCGTTACTTTTTCGTAATTTTCATAATTTTAATCACGATAAATAAAGCACAAAGCTAAAAATTGCAAATTTTACTTTCTTCACTCACGAAATTTTACACAAAAAACCAGCAACAGAATCGTGTTCAGCAGTTCAAACTATCCCCATAAACATCATAATTTCGAAATTTGCATCGGTAAAATCACGATAAAATTTCGAAATATCGCCGAAAATTGACCTAAAATATGAACAAAATTTTTCAAAATCATTAAAAGTTGGATAAAAATTTGACGAAAGGGGGTAAAAAATGTAAAAAAATAGTTGAGAATTGACCAATAATATGTTAAAAATCGCTACAAATCATTAAAAATTGAGTAAAAATTTGACAAAAATAGATCAAAAATGGAAAAAATTAACAAAAAAACGTTAAAAATGGGGTAAAATGTGCGGAAAATTAATCAAAAATAAGAAAAAATGTTGCAAATCAGTTGATCATTGACTTAAAATACGGAAATTGGTTGAAAAATTGACAAAAATGTGTAAAAAATACAGACAAAAGATAGAATTTCACAAAAAAAAAGTTGAAAAAACATGAAAAAGTAGGTAAAAATTTGGCAAAAATGGACAAAATGTGCGGAGAATTGATTAAAAAATGAGAAAAAATGTTGAAAAAGATGTGAAAATTTAACAGAAATCGTTGAAAATCATTAAAAGTACGGTAAAAGTTTGAGAAAAATGAGTAGGGTCGATCTTCACTTATTTTTCAACTGTTTTTTTTTTTTTATTTTTGTTCAATCATTTTTATATTATTTTTACGCAATTTTCAATGATTTTTAACAACTTTTTTCATAATTCTCACATGTTTTTCAACAATTTTTGATGCTTATTGATTAATTTTTTTTATTTTTAACTCATTTTACACAATTTTCATTAATTTTTTAAATATTTTGTTCATATTTTAGGTCCATTTTCCGTTATTTTTCGATACTTTTTCGTGATGAACAATTTTCCGCATTTTTGTACGAATTTCTGTTAATTTTTTAGATAATTTTTAACGATGTAAATTTTTTAAAATTTTGAGTATTTTTACTGCGCGAATGGTAAGCTGGATTCGCCTATTTTATCCTCCGGTACATTTTGAGGTCAAAAAAATGATTTTAATCATAGTTCTAAACTTCCAAGAGTTTTCAAATTTTTATGGACTTTAAAGTAATCACTTTTGGTCAAATAACCGCCAAATTAATAGTGATTTATAATCCAAAAAAGGTGGAGTATGTATGGAGGGGTGGAGGAAGTACATACACCTGCATCTTCTAATACAAACCAAAGCGGTAGAAAATCCATATAACCCCCTCTCCCCCTTAGAATGTGTAATCTACGCTAAAATAAGATTATAAACTAAACCTGAGATTGTAAAAAAATATTATTCAAATGAAAACTTTTTTCTCAAAAAAAAAAAATTAAGCTAGGAAGTTATTAGGGGCTCTACATGTGCTTTTGAGGGGTCTTGACTTATCAGTTCAATTGCAACCTCTCATAGTCCCGAAAATGTGGTTTTTTGGTAGTTTTTTCTTGGTTTTGAGTTTGTTAACTTTCCTCCAAATTCAGATAGGAACTTGAAATTAGGCATGTAAGTATACTTGGTGGTCTCGACTTTTCAGCCTCATTACACTTCCTAACATTCCTAAAAATGTAGTTCTAATTTTTACAGTTCATTTCTCGTATAACTCCCCTCCAAATTGTGCTAGGAATGTGAAATTTGGTATTTAGCTTTCGTGATTGGCTCGACTTTTCAGTCTCATTACACTTCCTAACATCCCTAAAAATGTAGTTGTAATTTTTACAGTTCATTTTTCGCATAACTCACCTCCAAATTGTGCTAGGAATGTGAAATTTGGTATTTAGCTTTCGTAATTGTAATATCTCACAAAAATCAAGTGCGATGATTTTTTTTCCATCATCAAAAAAAATTTTTCGGAAAGCTTTCGCGTACATTGAGATGGAATGAGATTAAAGTCGCATCAATTTCAGTATTTGTCGAAAAGTATGTGCATATAGTTAAAGTACGCATTGTACAGGGCACGATGCGACGCACACGAGATACGTGTACAACAATCCGGTACTTTTTTGCTTTAGAATTTCGTATACCGATCCCTCGCTGTAGTCGTAAACGTACGAGTATGCGAGGTAAGGCGCAAGCCCTCGTCGCTTATGAGTAATTAAACTGTACTCTGGTGTAATTTCTTTTTACCCGTATTTGCCTTTGGGCTTTATCTTTTCGCAACTATCTGTCCAATGCATCTGTGCCGCCTTTAGCTACCTGATAAGTTGGAACAAATTCGAAAGCGTGCCGCGTCCGCCCTTAGGCTTTGTGTAAAGTCTTTCTACGCGAGTATACTACACGTAGCTAGCTAGCTAGACCTACGTCTACGTATATTCGTCGTATGTATACGATATACACAGTGTACACGTACATGAGTATGGTATAGTATAAGTATACGAGATGGTAATTAGGAATTTTACACGCACAGCTTCAAGTACCATATTCAACCCCTTAAGCCTTTTGATCATATAAGCCGCCAATTTGAATGAGGAGTTTCTTTTATTCGCCCAATGTGTAAACTAATTTCTGTATAGATGTGCGGTAAAGCGTACACTCTACACGTATATATATACACGAGTGCCATGTACGCTGTATGTAGTGTACATTCCTCTTTTTTTTTGTCGTCGTTAGCGTCTTCTCCCTTTTTTTTTTTTTTTTTTACTTTTTCTACTATATGCAGCCACTCTGGCGTACAGTAGTTGGCAATCGAAATTCTTCTTCTTCTATTAAGTAAAGTAAAGCTAACTGTACTCGGCTCGATGGCAGCGTGTTGTACGGTAGCATACTACTCGTATGTGCTGCAGCTATATAGCGTGTCGCGTATATGATTAAAAATCACACGTAATTACGATAAAACCAACATGAAGACGGGAAAGTTTTATAAAAAGATCCGGTCGAGTTGTATTTGGCGAAGCGAAGCTGCCAAAAAGTTGCACCAACTATCGCATCTTGGCGAGCCCGATACCCGATACGAAGCGACGCGACGTTAAATGGTGGAAAGAGCCAGAAGTGAAGGGACTAGACCATAAACGAGGGTGGTCGACTTGCATATATTCCTATATCCAGCTCTATACCTTACAGTACCTACCTAGCTATGTGTAATGTGTAGACCTGTATTACTTACGTGTTCGATGTGCACGAAATCACGCGATGTCTTTTGCTTATTAGTACCCATACCTAGCTGAGCTGTGCAGGTAGGTAGGTATGGGGTGAGTGGACTTTTATTAAACGACGGACCGCGAGATATACACACGACGAGGGTGAATGGCGTAAATCAGAGTTTTTAAGCCGGTATGAAGTTTGTTTGCCTTACGAATCTAGTATATTACGTACACATATTATACATATAGGATCCCAGCTACATTCATAATACTGTAAAAGTTTTCGCGCATCATTTTCATCGCGTCGTAGTAATAACGTCAATGGAAAGGGTAGCAAATTACTAGGTTGTAGATTTACGGGTATCGTGTATGTAATTAGAGCCAGGTTAGAGGGTTGTTTTTCGTAAATGGATAGCGTAGGTGGTGTTAGAATTAGGAAAATCATACATATATATATATACCGAAAGAGAAATATATACGAACGAAGATACGAGTACCTTTGTCGTCTACCTATATCTATCTATGCTGCATGTACTATGATTGCATAGTACATTAGTTGATGTGGTTTAATGGGGTGTTCGGTGAGATTTTGATGACCATGGAGCTCGTAAGTAGATACTTAGCAGATTAGAAAATTATTTTGACCAATACGTATATATATATATCCAAGAATGTGTCTCGTGTTCATGGTCATCGAAGTTGTGCAGGTCGTACGAATAAGGCTGTGAATTCCACGAAAAAAATTTTATAAAGTAGGAATTTTTTCAAATTATCAAACTCGAAGTAGGTATTTCTTTTCTGGAAAGATCGGTCTTTTTCTAAAGTTTATCTTCGTTTTGTTTAATCGAGTGTAATGTGTAATTTGAGGGAAAAAAGGAGACGAGGTCAGTGAGAAGAAAAATGTGTAAAATTTTTTCCCTGACTGAAATATAGGAAAACCTCCGATATGAAGGTTAGTTCAAGCTGTAATGGTTTCTGTATTAAAACGTAAAAAAATGAAAATTTCATTACATTTTTCCGATTAAAAATGTGAAGAATGTAATGTCTTTTAAAAATGTAGAACTAGATTTACACAAATGTCGTGATTGATAGGTTATAGTGTATTTTTTTTCGTCTTTACCATCATAAGAATTTTTAAGATGATAAGTTGAGTGATCTTTTTGAATCTTCGTTTATTTTTCATTTTTTTTTTCAGTCTATGTATAAAGAATTGAAACAATGTTGGGAATTTTTGTAGATTTTCACATTTTTAAAGATGTAAAACGATATTTTAAAGATTTTTCTTTCTATATTATTCTTAACTAGAAAGTAGAAAATTACAAGGTTTCTAACGGTCATGTAAAGTCATGCATTTTTACTAAGATCAACTCAAAAGTCATGTATTTTTCAAAATTTGGAAAAAAATTTCATAAAATTATTATATATTTCATCTATTTTGTTTTATTTTTTAATTACGTTCCTTCGAAGTTAATCGTGAAAATTTAAAATTAAGAGTTACTTGTGATTTTTTCTTGAAAAAATTAACATTTTTCGAAGTTTTTGGTGAAACATTATGTGGGGGGGGGGCGAATATGTCGGGAAAAAGTCATGCTAAAAGGGCATGCAAAGTCTGGCATTTTGGTTAGTAAATTTTTTTTAGATATCTTGAATTACCAATTGCTGAAAAGTTTTTTCTCTCATTTACTTTCTTCTGCTGTGAAATAAGTTTTCCAGTAATTTTTTTTCATGTAATTTTGCATTTTGCAAGCTGAAAATTTTATTTTTTTGAAGACTGCTAAAATTATGTAATACGATGTTTCTATGATTTCACATTTTTTCGCTAAATTTTTCTTATTTTTTTTGAGCAGTATGATAATAATTTCAAACAATTTTTTTATTGCTTTTCAGCAGTAAAATATTATTATATTTTCAAGATTTTTATTGTTTTTTTGTGATTTTTCAAGCTACAAAATGATATTTTGATTTAATTTCATCATAGTACGTGTTTTTTCAAGATTTTTCTTTTCCATATTATTGAGATGTAAGATGATAGTTTGAGCGATTTTTTCTTTATTTTACATATTAAATCAAAAAATTCATTTTTTGAAGATTTTCTAGTATTTTTTAAGTCTTAAATTGGAAATTTGAACAATGTTTTCTTCATGTTATGAGTTTTTCAAGATTTTTTATTCATTTTTTACTTTTTTTGATCTATAAAATGACAATGTGGACGATTTTTTAACCATTTTACACCGTTAATGCAAAAAATTTGCGCTTTTTGAGATTGTTTTTTGGATTTTCGTGTTTTCAAGCTGTTATTCTACAGATGCTTTAGAATTTTTCTTTCCGATTTTTTTTTATAAACTGGTATTTTGATATGAAAATGACGATTTTACTTTTTTTGAATAGTTATTTTTCAAATATTTCAAAATGCTAATTGACATATCAGAGATTTATTGAATAATTAATGCTGTTTGAGCTTTAAAATTCCATCTTTTAATGTGTTTCTTTTTTCATAATTTTATAGGTTTTTTGAAGTTTTTTTTGTCTGTATTTTTGCGTTTATTGAAGAGTAAAACGGTATTTTGAACAACTTTTCCTTAATTTTTTTGTATGGTTTAGTTTCCACGAAGGAAGGGAGGAGGGGTAGAGGTTTCTGTATGGGTAAATGTTTAAGTGTAAAATTTACAAAATGTGTGTAAATTATTATTTTTTTTTTGTTTGAAAATTTTATTCACGAAAATGTGAAAACTGATTAACATCATGTACACTCAGACTAAGTAAATGTACTTCTCGAATATAAAAAAAAAAAATTCGCAAAGTTTATATAAATCGAATTAGAGAAAATTTTTTCAAATTTTAAAAGTTCAACGTCCTTTAGATTAGCGAAAAACTTCGCAAAAGTTTAAAGTTGAATAGAAAAATTGTGTATAAAAAATTTACTCACTAAGAAATAGCAAACTTTTTAACCTTAAAGAGAACAGTTATGAAGTTATGATAGCTCCAAAGTTGAAAAAATGAAAGGTGCACCCGCTGTATATATATTTTTTCGCAATAAGTACATATCAAACCGAAATAATGGAAAGTATAATATTTCTTTGCTTTTTCAAAATTTACTTCTTTTTTACAAAAGAAAATACTGCTGAGGTATACCTTTCTGTGTTGTCAAACTTACACTAAAATTTTCTTTTCATCTTTTCGTTAGTTTGACAATTTTACGATTAAATCAAAAGAGCATAGCCGAGTTGGAAGAGCTGAACCGACCTTGGGCTGGAATTTTCAAACAATCTGGTGGAAGTTAGTCCCTATGATCTAAAAACTCGCTGGTAAAAATTTTGCCCCCCCCCCGCCAATTCATCTCTTCACCACGATAACAGCCTAAATGTGTTCGAAATAGGAGTTTAGCTTATACATTTTTATATTCTACAATTCTGAATCGAATTTTTTCAAATTTGTTGGGATAATGGACCATATCAACGGTCATCCCTGGAAATTTTTCCAAATTTTTTCGGTCTAAATTTCAAAACCGAATGTCTTTGTGTTGTTTCAGACCTGGAGTAACGAAAAAAATATATATTATCGGATAGACCCATATGTATGGTAAATATTTTTTTCAGAATTTTCTTGTTGTTGGAAGATCTTCAAAAATGCGAAAAATTGCCCTTTTTATTCATTTTTACCGCTTAAAATAGTTATTTTCACTCGAATATTTTTATTCCCGAATGTATGTTCTACATTGTTGCCATTTTTACTCAAATTTATTCATTTTTAAGGTGCTTGGTTATTTTTTCTTTCGAAAACATTGTTGGACGATTAGAAAGTTTAAAGCCTTAAATTCGTCTTCAACGGGTTAAATTACCTCTATTTTGACCCTGTATACAAAAATTGTTTGTGCATTTTTTATTTTCGATTTTTTACATAATATTTTTGAAGAAGTCAAATCGCTGGTAGATTCGCACAAATTGAAACAAAAATTTCTTTTTGAAAATTTGTGTAAAATGAACGCAAATAATGTCTAGATCGGAGTAATTTGACTCGCTGAACGTGAATTTAAGGTTAGTTTTTTCGTACGACTGCTTTGAACTTTGTAATTGTGCACCGATGTTTTCGAAAGATAATATTACCAAAAACCACATAAATGAATAAATGTGAGTAAAAATAGCCACAGACGAACGTCAATAAGTCCAATATTACTTGGTACTCTTTGCACGCAAAGAGTAAACATCGAAAGAATGTAAGTTCTGATACTTTTTATACTGTCGGTATACATTTAACTCTTATATATTCACTGTTTCGCAACAAATAATTTTCATCACATTTCCTCAACATTTCAGTTTTGAAATCATAAAATCAATCCAGGATCAAAGTCTATTGTTGACGAGTAAATCGATGACTGGTCAACTGTGGAATGCACTATTAAACGTCTGTCATTTTTCTCAACATTTAAACTTGAAATCATGAAATCAATCTGGATCACAGTCAGCTAATTTTCCTCAACATTTCGGCCTAAAATTATAAAATCAATCCAGGGTCAAGGTCAACTGTTTATGGGCCAACTTAATACATCTTTGATTTTCTTCAACATTTCAATTCGAAATCATAAAGTCAACCGGGGTCAAGGTCTACTAATTTTTCTGGACATTTCAACTTGGAACCTTAAAATCAATTCAGGGTCATGCTCAACTGTAGGTGGGTCAACGAATAACGACATTTCAACTCAAAATCATAAAATCGATTCAATGTCAAGATCCATCTGTTGAAAGGTCAACTTCGAACATCTCTAATTTTCCTCAACATTTCAAATTAAAATCCTAGAATCAATTCTTCATAAAATAAGTCCACCGATGTCACTTTTCTAATTTTCCTCAACATTTCAACTTAAAATCTTAAAATCGATGCTTCACAAAATAAGTGCACTGATATCATTCCAGGCCATCTAAAACCGTCCACTGATGTCAGTCCAATGATGGCGTCACACTATTGACGGTCTACTAATGTCATCTGATGATGACGCTCAATTGTGGACGATTTTTCCAGAATGTGCTACTAAACATCTTTCGATGTTAATAGAACATTATTTCAAGGGACGAAAATATTCGAGTCAGAAATCCAGGGTATTTTTTCGCATTTTTGACTAGGTCTGAAATAACACGTATGCGTGTTTCGAGATGAAAATATGTTCGAAAAAATTTGAAAAAATTTCCAAGGATGACCGTTGATATGGTCCATCATTCTTCCAAGTTTGGAAAAATTCGATTGAGATTTTGCGAATGTGAAAATTTATAAGTTAAACTCGTATTTCGAACACATTTAGAACAATATCGAGGCGAGGGAGGTGTGAGTCAGGGGGTTTAACTGTGTACCAGCGAGTTTTTAGACCGTAGATACCAAATTCCAATAGAAATGTAGTTTGAAAATCCCATTTCAAAGGCCGTTTCACCCTTTCTAACCCGGTTGTGCACTTTATATCGTCTTGAATTGACTTCTAATTAATTTTTTTAGGTAAGTTACCAACGAAGAAATCCTGTTGATATAAAAATGAGATGATCATGTTCGAATCTAGTTAACGTATCATTTAAGGGTCGTTGGTAATTTAGCGATATTGGAATTACGTATTATTTGTATATTTTAAAGCTTTTCAAGTTACCTATAACATATCGAATATGGTAAATAAATTATCATCATTTATAATAGAAGAACTTTATTGAAAATATAACTTCGGTGTAGTACGTGTCATAAACGTGTATTTCATATCGTTGTATCGAAATCATAATGTTTTCGCATTATCATCATCCTTACGACGCTGATACCTACGTTTTATCTTTCACACCGCACACGTGTAAAAACTTTTACGACTAGACGATCTTGTATGAGGATGCGTGTATAAGAAAGAAAAACTTATATTATGGGGGGTAGGTTAACGTATAGTTGCACCAGTGTACATATAGTAGTAGTAGTACCTGCCTAGCTACTTATCTTCGCACAATAGAGACATGATAAAAATATGAAACTGCAAAGTCGTCTTCTTCACCCTCCATTATCGTCGTATAGAAAATTGATTTAAAATGGTGTAAATTCTGCTAGACGACATTGAAGTGCCACTGCACGACCTTGGAAATTTACTCGAGTTTTGCACCTTGTACATGATGGCAGTATCAGAAGATATATACATATATATGTACCTACTGCTCGAGTATATTAGATAATATTCCATTCGATAATTTTACTGTGCCTGTATCCTATAGTACGATCCCCAAGCGTTCATCGTATAGCTGTATCATTTACATCAATTAAAATTCTTCTTCGAGATGGTTGGTTCGTGTAATGCCAACGAGCGACGCGACGCGATACGATGTTGTCATCTCGAAACCCCTGTAGAATTATTTTTTGGGTACGTAAGGTTATCTGGAATTCTACTCCGTTCTATATACCCTTATCATTCGACATTTTAAATTATGAGCTTTGCGATCGTTGTTAAGCTACACACACACACACACACACACACACAGGCTATACGTATCATGATGATGGCGTAGTTGGTTGGTTGGTACATAAAGTTGAATAAAAAAAATATATACATAATATAAAAGTATACCGAAAGCCTTAATTTGATATTCATCTAGAGAGAGAACCCTTCTTCATCTGTGCACGTCAAACTACTGAAAGGTGGTGCTATAACAAAGTAAACAAATCTTACGTATACTGGAGGGCGTTTGTGTAAAATGATAGTATTAAAAAAAAAGACAAGAAGAAAGAAAAATACGAATTAAGGAAACTTCGTCAACGTACCATGGTGTACGTTGAAACTGAATCGTTTTCATGTGACAGTAATATTTCATCGTCTGTTATACAAGCGCGTGAAAAATTTCATAATAAAGAGTCCAAAGGAGCTGTGGTGCAATCTGCATCCCTATAACGCTGAGATTATTTTTAGAATTACTCGACAAAGTATACATCCTTACTCGGTACTTATGATCCCTGTGGGAATACCAGTCCCTAAAATAATACCGACGGTGGTTTTTTTTTTTTTTTATTTTATTTTCGACAATATCTAAATTATTTCTTAAAATATTTTACGACTTTTCAAATTGTTACCAAGATGGTTAACCCCTGTTTCGGTCGCGATACAAAATAATGAAGCGGCGAAAATAAATCAACCAAAAAATATCCATATATCAACTTACACGAAAGACGAAAATATTCCTCGTTATTGTCAATTTTACGCTGTGTGTTTGGAAAATTTCTTTCCTTATGTTAAAGGTTACATAGGTAGATAGATTCATATTGTTGCTGCGAAGGTGAGTGGGGGAGGGGGGACTAGTTAGATACAAAAGAAGGGTAGATTGAAGGTGAGTGACCTTTAGGCTATCCTTGTGGTTTGTATCGTAGTACCCACCTATATACTTATTGTACAGGTGGTGCTGTTTATCTATGGTATACCTAAAGTTTTTTTTTTCTTTTTTAATTCAATATCAACACTGCTTTATTGTCCTTTAAAATGTAATCTGATGGAAAAACAGGTCGTGTAAAAACAATTTTAAAGCTTCGTGTGATTATTTGTTTTGTGTACGATGTTTACACGCAGCTAGAGGATCATACTCGTGTCTCGTATAGTTTTCTATACGTATACAAGCGTACCAAGACCAACGCAACGTAGGTATCCGAGGTTTGTTCTTTTAAAGCAATATCACGCTGGCTAAAGCCGGATTCCAGCAAATTTTAAGACGACAAAATGTTTTCGTGTTTTTGTACCATTGGAATAGCATTCGACAGCATACAAGTCGTGAAAATTCATCCTTGTTAAAAAAAAAAGAGAGAGAAACGAAAAAAAAAAAAAGACGTTCTAGTATAAGTATTGTATACTTTAGCGCAATGTTGAAAAGAAATAAGATACATTAAACTTTACGTACCTCTACCTATATGGCCTATTTTATGATATAACGAAATAACGAAAAAAAAAAAAAAAAAAAAAAAAATGAGAGACTGAAAAGGAAAAAAAAAAAAAAAAAAAAAAAAAAAAAAGAAATGAGAGACTGAAAAGGAAAAAGACTAATTTGTGTGGTTTGACGGTGGTGCTATAGGCTTATAGCTGTACGTATTTTTAATTAAGTAAAAAAGTCTCGTCGAGTAATTGCCTTTTTTACAACCTCTACTTTTTTTTTTCCAAAAGTATAATAAAATATACACGAAAGTACCATGTACGTCTACGTACACTATGTAGCTAGTTACCTAGAAATTATACTTATCCGCCTACGAAAGAATACATGCTTGGTTGCTAAATGCTAAAGCTCTGTATGTATATTGTTGAATTTTGAAATACGATTGAGTCATATTGTATAATGCTGCCTTTTGTAGATGAGGGAAAAAAAAATTACGTATAAAATTCTTTTACCGATTGAAGCTTTTAATATATATATTTTTTGTATCATACGAGTAGGTACTGGCAGTAAGAGAGGAGGAAAAAAAAAGCTTGAGTCAACAAACCGGAAAAATTTCATCATTTTTATAAAAATCGGTACACGTAGAATTTTTTCTCATATTACATTCGCCACGGTATACTTGTATCCGTTCATGAGAGAAAAAAAATCACTAAATGTGTTCGTCCAACTATGATATGTCGTGTTATGAAATGCTTAAAAACCGAAAAAAAAAAAAAAAAAAAAAAAAAAAATATAGCC
>FIZR01013011.1:49716-67834 GCA_900060175.1 Ferrisia virgata
TTATGAAATGCTTAAAAACCGAAAAAAAAAAAAAAAAAAAGAAAAAGAAATATAGCCTCATGTTCTGCTTGACTTTAGCTAATAATAGAAAAATGATACTGTAACATAGTTTTTCGTCTGTACTTTCCCCTCTTTTTTTTTCTTAACCAGTCTTTCTTTCTCTTTTCATTATTTGTGTTTCTTTTTCGGGTCTTCCGTTGCTATTTTTTTTTTAATACTTTTTCGACTGAGTTTGATAAATCTTTTTGCTATATCGTGTTACAGATTTTTTTATACATATAATGGTTCGAGATGTCAGAATTCGTTGTTTTACCGAAACAATGTTGGCAGTTTTTTTATTAAATTTCTTTTTTATTTTGTTTTTGTTTTGATTTTGTCGGAGCTGTGGTTAATCGTCTTGAATTATTTGTGGTTACATGGTCATTGGTCTATACTTCAATAATTGCAAATGGAATGTTAATCTTTGTCATGAGTCGATAAACCGATATGATGGGGGGGGGGGGGTCGATGTATAGTAGGAAATAATGTCCAATGGACTACTTATTTTTTTAAAAAAAAAGATAATGTGTAAAAATGGATACATTTTCTACAATGCAACGTCAAATTACAAATTTATTGAGAATTTTGTATTGATTTTGATTCCTCCCACCCATGTACAAAAGCGTGTTAATTCCGTTTGTGGGGGTTCGGGGGGGGGGGAGTTAGTGGAAAAGTTACAAAATCACGTCAAATGAAAGTGGAAAAAATTTGGTGTCTCTAACTTTACTCTTCTCCACCCACCTTTCGGTTTAAAATTTCCAAAATTTACAAGAAAAGTCCAAAAAACCATTTTTCTTTTCACAATTTCTTTGGTGTGAAAAGTTTTTACGATTTTCTTTGTTTTGTAAGAGCTTTGAAATCACGTTTCAAAGTAAAAAACATCAAAAATGAATTTTTTGAGGTAAGATAGCAAAAAAAAAACTTTCATTTATGTCATCAGAAATGATAAGATTTCGTATTTTTACTTCATTACCTTAAAAAAATTAAAAATAAATAAGTTTTTCCATTTTTGAACAAAATAGTAAAACTCCTGAAAAGCAATTTTTGAAAAAAAAAATGTCAAATCGTCCTTGTTTTGAACTTGGAGTCGGCGATTTTTTCCAAATTTTCTATAGTAGCAAACTACGACTGAAAAACACTGACGGCACAAACCGGTACTCTGAACTTAGTTTCTAAAAGAAAATGTGAGCATTTGGAATGCTCACATGAGCCTAAAAATCGTAAATTACAAACTTGGATTCCTCGGCAATGGTAGATCGTAGGAGATTCAAATTTTTTTCAAATTTTAGAACAGTTACAGCATTTTTTTAAAATAAAATTCGCTGGCCCCAAGGTGAAAACGTGGTCGATCTGACATGAAATGACCCACATCTTGAAAGAAAAATTCACAATTTTGAAGACTTTTTTCAGCTTTTTAGATTTATTGAGATGTAAATTGTGGAGTTAATATTTTTTCATTTTAAAGAAGAAGAGTTGTAGATTTTTATTCCGTTTTTATTTCCTTACGTCTGTATTACCCAATACCCACTTCAAAATAAAATTTTGAGTTGAAATGGTTTTTTTTTGTCTTTTTTTACCTCTGTAGAGCTTTAAATTATGAATTCGGGCTCCAACGATATTCGTTTTGGAATCCTAAAAGACTATGGTTACGTCAGATATTTTTTTATTTTATTTTTTTTTCGAGACTAAAAATCATTTGCTTACCTAAATACCGACCAAAATCGGTAGAACTTGGGCAGTAGTCTTCGATTGGCAGCAGATTTGATATTTTTGAAAAGTGATTACCTTGGGTCAAAATTCAGTTACGCCCAAATTTGTGGTAGGAGGCGGTGAAAGGCTAAAATGAAAAAAATTGTTCGTCTTTTAACCGATCGTTAGAGAATCAAAAGTTGTTTAGCATAACCAAAAATCAGTCTCCAAGGTCAATTAGAAGGGAAGATAAGGGGGGTTTTCCCCTTTTTGACTTTCGAAAAAGACTGCCCCACGCATATCTCGCCCTCGCTCCACAATTGACTGGAGAAGTTGAAATTTGACATGTAGCTTTAGTAGGGGTCCTCCTAGATGTACCTTTTGGAGATTTCAACTTTTCAACCTCATTGCCCCTTCTCTCCTCGCAGCTCCGAAAAAGTTTTTTTTTGGGCGTGTTCTCTTATTTTTTGAGTTTATGCTCTCCAAATTAAGCTAGAAGATGGAAATTTGATCTGTAGATTTAGATATACCTTTTTGGGGTTTCAACTTTCAGTCCCCTTCGCACCCTCTCACAGCTCCGGAAGAGTAGTTTTTTGGTCGTTTTTCTCATAGTTTGAGTTTGCCTCCTGCTTGGGCCTCCCGTTCAAATTGAGTTTGTAGGTTGAAGTTTGGCATGTTGTATCTTTTGGGAGTTTTAAGTTTTAAGTCCCCTTGTCCCCTTCCCCTCACGTGTAGTTTTTCGGGCTAGTCTTCTTATTTTTTGAGTTTGTTCTACGCATACCTCCCCTCCAAATCAAGCTATGAAGTTGAAATTTGGTACGTAGATTCAGTATATAGTTTAATATTAGGGAAATTAGACTTAAAAATCAATGCATTGCGATGCTTTTTTCTTAAGTTTTGTAGGGAAGATGGAAATATTTTAATGGGTACGCTGAATTTTTCTGAAATTTGCGCATTTACTATACCGAATGGTACTTTGGCAGGTGAATGATGAAGCAATGTAAATCTCATTGATACCTCTCTATTTTGACAATCGTTCCAAATTCGAATAAAATTACTCTCCTGATACGTGCAACTAATTACACCGCGACAAAATATATCTACCGTGAAATCGTTCGAATACTAAATTTAAAACTCAGACCCATATTGCGATTAATTTGCCACGATAGATGCGTATTTAGTGCGATACGCGGTGCTAATAATATACGAAAATAAGACGATATAAGGAGGCAAAAAGGGAATAAAAACTGGCGTATAGAAAGCTTGGAAAAACCAACCGTAGGAAGAGGCCTAGTCGCTATAATTTTCCTAAAACAAAGAAACACCGTAAGTATAAGAATTTACAATTGTTATATATACAATGCGTACAGCACCGTGTTGGGTGGGGGGGGTGCTGGAGGAATGAACGAAAGGAGTAAGGTGCAGGGATATTTCTCCAACATTCGGCGCGATAATGGTGGCGAGTGCGAAGAGGAATACTGAAGGCTGTTGTTACGGCCACGGAAGAAAAATAAGATAAAACAGTGGCGCACGGGGGATGAAATACAAGACCATGATGTTTGTTTTTAAGGGCACCGAGAAAGGATGAGAAAGTGAATAGTTTTTGTTATTAGAGTCTTGCGGTTTTTCGACCCTCTTTTAATAAAACAGCTCTGTGAAATTCCTTTTCACGGCGGCGTTGTTGTAGAATTTAAACAGTAAATATTCCATCGGATGAGACGCGACGTATACTTACGTAAGTATAAGTATTTCGCCGAGTTACACCGCATCGCAGCTACAGGCCCTTACCGGCGTGATGGGGGGAAGGAGGGGGTGACGGAGAAGAGAGGAAAGTGGAAGAAGGGTAGAAGGATCGTGTGAAATAATTAAACTATAAGAAATACGATGTTTTTATTGTAAATTACTGCGTGCGTCGAAATACTACGAATTGCGTTTACATTTTAAAACTTGGCCGTTGTAAAAATTTATTTCGGTATTAATTTTTCGCGTATACGTATAGTATTTTTACGCCTGTTGTAAAAATTTTGATTTTCATTACTCATCCCTTGATGCTGGGTGTGCTTATGATGGTGAGAGCCGGAACGTGGGTGATGAACATGTGCACGATGACCTGTTCTGCCGAGAAGATTTTAACGCTAATTTGTTTTTGTGTACGGGGCTATTGAAACGCAATGAATAAGAAATTTTATTCTTTACGTCGTAAAATACTATATATCTATCGTATTTATGACGTTGATAAAATTTCATAAATTACCATTGCCTCGAATTTTGTAAAACAATTTATAATATTGCGAACGTTGCACGAACTCTTTCGCTATTACACTTGCCTCAGTTTTAACGACAAACGTGCCTCTCTTTCTTGTAATAAAAAATGTATAAATTTATACGACAAAATCTGTTCGAGAGCAAGATGGCTCGTCGCAAAGAAAAATACAATTTTTTCTCGACGTTTAATATCTCGTCCATAAAAATTGCTTTGTTTTCGTTGTAACGAAATTTTGCCCTGATGAAATGTAAATATTTTAATAATGTGCTGTCAAAGTTTTGCTTTCGTAGATGACACAGTCTTCTCATTATTGAACGCTGGAAAAATAAGTTTGTTGTCTCGAGAATCAAGTTCACAGCTACTTTGTGTATTTTTTTTGCTCGAGTATACCATAATTTTATATAATTTTTCATTATATGAAATTTTTTAAAAATTGCTAATTATTTATTATTGAAGGGAAATCACGTATTTTATCGCTTAGGTTAAAGGTCAAAGCACCTGCAGTTGAAAACTTGAATTTTTTTTTACTTTTTAACAATCATTTTTCCACCCTTTTTCTTACAAATATTCGTATTTCAAGTTTCATTGAAATTTTCCATTTCCCGTGTAAAGCAGTTTTTCGGCGGTACGAAAAATGGAAGATTTCGAAATCGAAAATTTATCTTGTCTAAATTGTTAACAAAATTGACTTGTGTGATTGTGATGAATAAAAATTGAGAGAAACAGAACGGTAAAGTTTTCATTTCATTTCAGACTTTTAGCCCAATTTTCTATCTCATATTTTCAATGAAAACTAGGCTATTACGGTCTATCGATTCACGGTGGATGAGGGGGGGGAGATATCAACAAAATTCGTTTTGTAGCCCTAGAAGACCATTTAGACCATTTTTAGCCATGTCAGATGTTTATTTTTATTTTTCCGCAGCTAAAAAATTATTTGTTCAGCTCAATACTGACCAAAATCGATGAAATTTGGGGAATGGGCTTCGATTGGCGGGCCATTTGATATTCTTAAAATTCAGTTGTACTCAAATTTGGAGTAGGACGCAGAGACGACAACTTGAAATTTTTTCATGTAATGCCCGAAATTTTTTCTAAACACCGTTATAAAACATGTATAAAAACAGCCAGAAAAAGAGAAAGAAGGGTCATTCAAATTCAAATAAAAAAATTAAATAATCATAACAATAAGACGTAACCATAGGTGAAGTTTGGTCATTTGGTTTGTGGTGGGACGAAGTCCCGAGGATGGTAAACTGAAAAAAAATGGAATCGGTATTTACATTTGAGCTATTTAAAAATGTTCATGTTTTGCGAGGGGGTGGTGGTGGTTGAAAGCTCAAATTTTAGTGTGAAATGGAAATGTACAAGAATGCCTGAGCGAAGCGAGAACAAAATTTTGAATAAAAAATTGAATTTTCAATGAAAGAAGGTGCGTTTTTCGATGTTTTAGCTTCAATTTTGTAGGTTTTACGAGAAAAAAGACCAAGGTTTTTAGCAGAATTGTTTCAAAATGTTACCAAAATTTCTGTATTTTTATAAATTTTTATGGCGCTCTGAATATTTAAAAAAAATATGTAATTGTTTTCAAAAATTTTCAGTACGCAGAAAAATTTTCTGGGGGCTTAACCCATTCCTCGCGTCTTGCTTAAAACCTTCTACGAACCTAACATAATTAACAACTACTTAACATAAGACCATGACTGCAGTCCACTCGAATCGAGAAGGGACTAAATATGCTCAATTTTGCAATTCAAATTCCTATTTTCAAAAAATATTTTTTCGCTTACTAATTGTATTGAAATCCTGCGATCGAAATGAGGTAATAATGAAAACTACCAATCAATGATACGACAACAGGAATGTGCGTTATTTTAGGGATGTTTTGGCTAAACGAAGAACAAAATTACTCATTAAAAATTGAATACTTTAATTGCAGAAATGAGCATAGTTAGTCCCTTCTCGATTGGAACAGAATGCACGAAATTTTTATCACTAAAAAATGCGGTGGTTCGTTTGTGGTTTTTTGAAATGTGCTCGTTTAATAACTCGTCTGCGTGAATTTCGTTATGTTCAAAATTCATTCACGTAGCCCAAGGGGGTTGTGTGAACCTTCCTCTCCTCTTCAGACCAGAAACTTTTAAAATTTTCACATTATTACTACTTTTTTTGTCACTTTTTTTAAAATTTCGCTCTCGACGTTTTCATAAATTCAGACCAAAAAAATAGTGCACAGGAAGAATGAAAATCCCTTCCTTCGATTCATTCCTGGATAAGCGACTGTTAAACCTAGCTGTAGACAGAATATAATTTACCTAATTGATAAGATGATATTAATTTTTAAAATACGAAATGCGAGTACGATTAGGTTGATCGACGATTATTTTATGTAATGCTCTAAACGATTAATGTAGTGTTCGAACCTTGAAGCATTACAAATGATGCCGTCGGTGGGAGGGGGTGCTGAGGGGCTAAAATCGTAAAAAATGTTACTCTTTAAGTCAATCGTTAGAAAACCCGAAGTTGTATAACGTATCCAAAAATCTACCTTCCTGGTCAATTAGAAGGGCAGATAAGAGAGTTTTCCCCCTTTTTGACCTTGGAAAACGGGGCTGTTCCTCCTCTATCACCACACCAAATTGAGCTAGGAAGTTGAAATTTGGTACGTGGAGTTGGTGGAAGCCGTGGATGTGCATTTTGTTGGTGTCTACTACGTAGCCCCATTGAACCAACCCTCCTCCCTTACCCTTTCCACTTATCAGAGCGATGCTTTTTTTTAAATTCTTATTATTATAATATTTCATGAAAATCAGGTACGTTAGATGTTGAAATTGCTCTTGAACTGGGTAGTGGAATTTTGCATCTATAAAAACTGGATCGTTCGATGACTTTAAAGGCAAGGCATTGAAGTTCAAAGTCAGTATAATTATAAATTTTTGAGTTGACTCCGGGCCCTCGTAAGATATTTTCACCTTCATAAGTGCGAGATGTGAAGAGTAAGACATAGGTTAATTTTAGGCAATTGTGAGTACATCCTCCTTCTATTCTTTATTGTAAAAATGTTTTTAACAAATAAATTTTTTACACAGGTAACGAAAATATCAGCATGTAATATCTGTTCGTTCGAATTCAATTATTGGCGATACGCAAATATAAACATCGTATAAAATCATTAAGCTCTCTCTCTCTCTCTGTCGCATAGCTGAATGAATGAAATAAATCAAAGCCTCGTTTTGTATACTACTCGTATCTGTATCCATTCCCTCGCTTGCATGCTTTCCCATTTGCGGGTAAATTTTGCGAAACGCGAACTGTCCATTTGGTGTTACTTACGCTGATTAAACTCAGCGTTAAATACGTTTGTCTCGCGTCTATTTGGCGTTAATATTTTATTCGCTGTGTACAAAAAAAAAAAAAAAAAAAAAAAAAAAAAAAAAAAACAAATTTACTGATCCAAGTATCGTGTGTAAATGTTGACTTTTAGGTTTATTTGAATTACGTTTTTCTTTTTATTTTGTTGCTTCTGTGTTTTTTTATGTAAAAAATTAAAAACCTTTATATATTCGACTAAAGAGTAATTATAATAAAGTATATAATAATCTGGAAAAAACGCTATTAAAAAGAATAAATGATTTTAACCTATGCGTAAAAACTTCGAAATGCAAATTTTATTGCACGAAAGTTAATTTATAGAGTCATAATTTAGAAGCATAACTTTTTCCCTTTCGCATTAAAAATTACTATAGCCTAATAAAAATTATCCCACGTAGAGAAAAAAAAATGAAAGAAGTAATGTAATGTAAAAGCTTGGTAAAACTTTTGTTTCTTAATGTTATTAAATATTTTACGTTAGTTTTTTTTTTTTTTTCTATAATAAACTATGCACAGTATAACCGCACAACCGAAGATGATTTTCTGCTATCGGCTTGGTATTGTAGCAAAATGAGGAAGTAACTTTTTTTCTTTTGTATCATTGTATCTCGTATGGTTGGTGGGAGCGAAAACTTGGGTAATTTTTTTTTTTTTTACTACTTGGGCAATCGGAGAGAAAGGTAAAGGTGGTGGAAGAGATGGAAAAAAGTAAAAAGTGGATGAAAATGCGTTTTCAAAGCTGTGTACAATTCAATTACAGTAGTCGGGTTATTTTAATAAAACGAGGCTTAACAAGAGCCGCCTTTAAATGTGCTTTAATAATGCACCCGTAAGCTTTTATGGTAGACATAAACGTTAAGTGCTTTACGCATTAAGTAAGCACTCTATGTACCTACCTGCCTACGTTACACAGGCCAGGCAACGTATCTAATGTAAAGGTTTGAATATGCCGAGACGACGATGATGCTCGTAGCAATACCCTCCATTCAAACGTTTGTTTTTATTTGACCTTTGCAATTACATTATTTGGCGAACGGGGGGAGGGGGGGGTTGGTAGAGAATAGGAGAAGGTGTACCGTCAGTCGTGTTAAATTAACAATACTCTATGGTAACTTTTCAAACGATATCGTTAAAGGTAGGTATTTAACGCGGATTTGAATTTGAATAAAAATGAGTATTTTCGTCGCGTTTCTAGCCCCTTTCATCTCCTTGCAGTTGTTTCCTATTTTCGCGGATTCGTATTTTGAACGAACGCGGATTTTGGACAGTTTTTTTGTTTTTTTTTTTTGCCTGTACGAGCACGGTAGCTACCTAGATTTACGTCCAGTATATTTTGAGGCTTTAAAATGACCCGATGATGATTTCGAGATGATGGTGATTTTCGATTATTTTCAAAACTTAGATTACGAATATGTCATTAATTTTTGTCTTATTTTTCCTGATTTGTGTTTATCTAAAATAACAGCTAAACACGACTCAACAGGGTCGAAGTAAATAGGCTCAGTTGAAAAAATACTGAAATTTAATGAAAAATTCCATTTTTGCATCCCCCCCCCCAGTAATGCTTTTTAGCCTGATTTTCTATGTCATATTGTCGATGAAAACCAGGCTATTACAAAGTAAAGACCGGTGCCAGATGGAGGGGGAGTTCCAACGGAATTTTTTTTGGAGCCCTAGAAGATCATTGGGACCATTTTCTATCATGTCAGATATTTATTCCGCATTATTTTTTTTCAAATTATTTACTCATTTTGATACCGATAAAAATCGCGAGGATTTGCGGTGCATTTTGTTATTTTTGAGTGGGGATGATCCTGGATCAAAATTGCGTCATGACCAAATTTGGGTGAGGGGGTGCTGAGAGGCAAAAATCTTCGAAATTTTTCCTTTTTATGTAAGTTGATAAAGATTCAAAGGTTATATTACATATCCAAAAATCGACCTTCTGGGTAAATTAAAAGGGAGAATATGAAGGCTTTTCCCTGTTTTTAACCTTGAACACCATCTTTTCCTCTTTTATTTCCGCTCTAAATTGAGCTACAAAAATAAAATTTGGTATGCGGACTCGGTGGTGGCCATACATGTGCTTTTTGGGAGATTCGACTTTTCAGACCCTTTGGACGTCCTCCCAGCCCCAAAAAAGTGCTATTTTGGCGTTTTTTTTTATTTTCTTGGTTTATTCCACGCATATATATGTTCCCTCCAAATTGAGCCAGAAGGTTGAAATTTGGCATGCAGATTTAGTAAGGGGCATTGATGTGCTTTTTCGTGGTTTCAACTCTCCCCCCCCCCACACACCTCCTCTCAGCCCTGGAAGTCTGTCTCACGCATATCTCCTATCCTAATTCAGCTAGAAAGTTGAAATTTTGTGTGTAGGATTACTAGTTGCCCTAAATGCGCTTTTTCTGGGTTTCAGGTATTTATTTCAATATCTACCTGTACTTCTACCCTCAGGCGAAACACGGAGGGCATGAGTGAACGGTTGTAACAAAAATTAAAGTATTTTAATAGCTAAATAATGATTTTAGCAATAATTTGGGCATTTTCAAAGTACACCTTGTCATGAATTTCAACCGTTTGATAATTTTATTTTATCAGAATTCCGCCTTCACTTCTCTCGGGCAATTTATGAATTTTGTTCACAAAACATATTTAAGAGAGATGAATATTGAGAAGTTGAATTTTTTTTATCACACACATTTCAAAAAAACTTAGTCATCGTCCAAGCTATTTCAGCAGTGACTTAATTTAGTCAAATGAAAGGAGGGAGAAATAGGGTGGCAAATTTTATGAACTAGCAAATTTTTAGGCCACAAATAGAAAAAAAAAATAACTAAACTGCTCCAAAACATGTAAAATGATAACATTTTTGAGATTTGAAATTTCTAAAATTGTTGATTCATGACTCGCTCAGGCACTATTTATTCTCATTTTGTTCTCGCGTCTTGCATACAGTTGACAAATTTTTCTAGGAAAGCGGTGAAGGGGATAGTTCAGGTGGTAGTGTAAATGTGCACACGTGAGTCAAAAGGGTGGCGTGGAAAAAGTTCCCCAAGCGGAAAATTCTCAATTACAGCATTGCCTCTACCGGCCCTTACCACTTCTAAAGCAAAACCTTCCCAATGGGCATCTTTTTTTGTTTCACGAATGGACGATTCCTTTATCTCTTTTACTTTAGGAAAATCAGCCTCAAAAAGCAACGCATTGCGATGCTTTTTTTCCTTCATTGACAATTTATTTCGAAAAAATGAAAAATTAAGATTTTTGTGTACCCTTGACAAATCAGCCAAATGAGGGATGAATTCGAAATTTTACACTCAATTAATTATAATTAATTAATATCCTGTAATCATTTCTGGAGTTGATTTTTTTTTGGTTAAATATTTCTTCATTTGGATTTTCTTATTGAATTGTGAAAAAAAAATTGGTATTTTTTTGAAAACTGCCGAAGTCAATAACTCGCCACAAATGATGGTTTTAATTAAAAAAAATTTTTTTGAAATTTTATGGGATTTGGAATGGGTCAAGAGTCAAGTCAGAGGCACCAAATTTTTACCGAGAAAATTATTGTACGAAGATGTAAGATTGTAGAATAGTAAGGGTTAAGTTATTGCTTCAAAATTGTTGGATTTTTGACGCACCCTGTTTAAAAGATTTCAATCATTTCGCTGTTCATATGAAATATTTATCGATTGTATTAGATATTGAGGCGAAAACTATTGTAGGGTTTTAATTTTACACTGCGATTATGGTGTTCGATGAAAACATCGAGCTTTTAACTAGACGAACAGTGCTTGAGGGCTGCAAGTGGCATTACGTTTTTGTAATTCGATGGTAGGTAAGGTGGGTACGTATAAGAAAGATCGATTTGCGATGACGATGACGAAAACGTAACGTGTACGAAAGAGTGTTAATAGGATATAAACGTATTTTCTTTCTGCTCGAGTAAAATATCCTACATACCTGCTGCAAAGTGGGAAAAAATGATTGGAAATTCGAGTACCTTGGCAAATTATATGGACGATGAAAAAAGGCTGTGGTTTGAGAGTTCATGAGTGACGTGTAACTTACTCCAGAATTATTGGCTTTGTCCTACTGCAGATCCCGAGATAAAAGTTCGTGTCTGGTTAATAGATTTTTTTTTACCCAGTCAGAATTCGATAATACGTTGGACGAGGAAGGTAGCGCAGAGCGAATCTTGTTGAATTGTGTGTTAAACTTGACGTGAACGTCGACTTGGCGGTCGTCAGCTGCAGGATACTAATGTGGGCGAATTTGCAGAGATATGTAAGTTTCCCCTTTATAAATATTAATATCAGATATCGCGTTCGACGTGTTTCACTCGAGCAGTTTTGTATTGTGAGTGAAGCATTTCGCCGTAGACAAAGTTTACGTGTCCTTTGGGGTATAATGCCGGACTTGAGCTGAGGTTATTCACGGAAACCAGTCGATACGAGTAAGTGAATTGTAAAAAGACGATTGCATTGTATATATCAAGCCGCTGAGCAAAACGGTATATGTCCGATATTTATTGTATAGCACCCTTGGCGAGAAAATTTTCTCTTCGTTGTGCCGATAAATACCGTTTAATTTTTTTCCCTATGTGCTTCGATTCAACCTTAGCTAGAGATGCTTTTATACGATAGAAATATTCGCGTATCGTCGTAAGATGTGAAAAAAATCTTATGCGAGTGAACCACTCGTTGCAAAACGAAACAAAAAAACTATTCCCTGAATCCCTTCTCTTATTTAACCCATTCGAAAACGACCAACGAAAAAGTACTTTACCGGCATCGCAGCAGTACTTTTGTGCTATCTGATGTAGGTATCTTTGCCGTGTTAAAATAAACAGTCGAGTATAACTGCCTTTCTACATTCGCCAATACCATCGAGTCAACTTTTTAATCGCGGTTTACTTTTATAAGTTATACTTTGCATTTGCTCGAGGCCGTATTAGTTTCCAAAAATGCGTGTTTTTTTTTTTTTTTTTTTTTGGTTCAAATTTTTTTCAAAAATGCGTTTTTTTTTTTTTTTTTTTTTTGGTTCAAATTTTTTCGTCGCGAGTTTCGAGGGTACATGAAGGATACAGAAGGATGCGAGCTTTAAAAATATTTTCTAGGGAAAACGTGTTTTTTTTTACGCTGAATTAAAATTGAAAAAATCGATTGTCAACTTTGCTTTGTTTCGTTTACTTCGGAATCCGATTGATGATTATGTACATTCCATACTGCGTATAGAATCAATATAAATAATACGTAAAAAATATTTCAAAAATTCTTCTTTAAGGTGAAGTATTCGTTACGACAACCCATTCTTTCAATCTTAAATGCGCCTCGGATGAAAAAAGAAGTAAATAAATGAGTTAGAAATTTAATTTTTTCTTAGAATGGAATAACAATCTCCCATTTTTGAACCGAATGCATATGGATAAGGAGGGCGGACGATGTTGGATAAAAGAAGAATAATATTAATGGAAATAAAATTCATGAGAAGAACGGTGAGAGTCATCCTAAGAGACAAGATCAAATTTGAGACCATAATATCAGCCCTTGAAGCGATGTCATTCGTCGTAAAAATGAACTTCTTCAGAAAAATATGGAGAAACCATGTCGAAAGAATGGAAGAAACAAGTTCATCAAAACAGGTTCTCCGATACACACCCACTAAAATAAAGAACACAAGAAGATCGAAAAAGAAACTCAGCAATGCCTCCTATACTCATGTCCAACAGGTTCTCCTCTCTTCTCCTCAGACAAGCCAAATGACCTACTGTGAAGATGGATACAACTATACGAACGGGAATATAAAAGTTGTGCGTACCCTTTTAGGGTGGATTGATTTTTGAAAATTTTGAAAAATTTACGATGGGTAGTGCTTTTTGCCAAATGACCCCAAAACGAATGTAGTAAAAATTGTAGCCTACAAAGTTCAAATTTACCCTTCAACTATTTCCAACGATTTTCTTCTCCTTTACTTCTTTTAGTGGTTCTCGAATATCTTCATTTTATGAAAAATAGGTTGTTTCGCTTGGTTTCTTAATAGTTGAAAAAAAGCATCGCAATTGGATTTTCGTGACGTATTACAATCATAAGAATTGAAAAATAGCATTCCTACTTCGCTTTGCGATGCTTTTTTCCTAATCAGCATTGCGGGTGGGAAAGTTTCAATGGGGCTAAAAAGTCGAAAACCCCGAAAGTCACATCTAGGGCCCCAACTAAATGTACATACCAAATTTCAACTTTTTAGCTCAATTTGCGGGGATGATATGGGAGGAACAGCAATTTTTCATGGTTAAAAAGGGACAAAATCCCCATATCTCCCCTCCTAATTGATTTAGAAGGTTGATTTTTGGATATGTTGTATAACTTTTGATTCTCAATCAATTGGCTTAAAAGGGTACAATTTTTGCGTTTTCAACTCTCCAGCACCCCTCCCCCCTCCAAATGGGGGCATAACTGTATTTTGACCCAAGTTCATCCATACTCACCATACTCATATATATCTAATTTGCCGTTGAACTGATCCGAATGACCGAATTAGAGCAATTTTGGTCGGTATCGAGCGCAGTAAATGATTTTAATATGGGGGAGGGGAGTATAATGAAAATAAATATCTGACATGGCTTAAAATCGTCTTAATGGTCTTCTAGGACCCCAAAAAGGATTTTGTTGATATCCCTCCCTCGTCCGCCGTTAGTCGATAGACTGTAATAGCCTGGTTTTCATTGACAATATGACATAGAAAATTGGGCTAAAAAAGAATCTATAAAATCAAAAAAAGGTTTTTGATGACTTCAAAGCATCAAGAGGTCTATGCTACTCCTTTATTGAATTAAATTTTTTCAAAATTGTATTTTTCTCGGATTTTTTAAAAGTATTTCAAAAAGTGTAAAAGATTAGTTTTTTTTTATCGCCCTCATAAAGAGAGGGTGGAGATTAAAAACGATAATTGTTGATTATTTTGGGTAAAAGTGACGTTATTAAAATCATTTTTAATAAACATTTTCGAGTTTTTTTCGCAATTTTTGAAAATTTTTGGTATTTTGTTAACTCTGAGTTTTTGCTGGAAACGGTAAATTTGAACTTTGAAGGCTGAAATTTTTACCATGTTTGTTTGAGGTCATTTGGTAACTATCAAGCACCACCCTTTGTCAATTTCCCAAAATTTGCAAAAATAGATTCGTCCTTAGTACCCCCTCTCCTCTTTCCTCCCCCTCAGACAAGCCAAATAACCTAACGTGAAGACGAAGACGGCTGTACGACTGAGAATGTAAAAGTTGTACGTACTCAACACTATACTTATTCAAAAACTAGTACCCAGAGTAATAGATTAGAGAAGGAAGGATGAATTTTTGACCTATTTGATATTGAAACGTTAATAGTCTTTCACTTGATTGTTTTTATAATAATTTTAGCGATCGATAGCTGAAACGTGGTATATGGGTAAATGTTTATAGAGGGGAGAGAAGTTAATGAAGTGAATTTTAGACGTTTTTTGACTATTTTTCTTCAATTTATTATTTTAAAATTGACGTATAGAAGGATAAATTTTCGTACGTAGATCAAACTGGACAGACATCTAGAATGTGGCGTTTGAAAAATATTTTATAAATGATGGAATTTACAATATTCATACCATTGTAGGCAAAGCCCCGACTTGTTTCGAGGCTGAGTCCAAAGGTGCTGTAAAGGAGCTGCCAGATAGGCCTAAAAACATGTTAAAACATCCTAAATTCTTATTCTATTCCTTTTTTTTTTGCAAGAGAAAGCAACTCAGCTGGATTGGAAGTTACTTTCGAGCGATATGACGGTGTGCTGTTAGCCATACGTAATTGCTACTATTTGAATTGAATTTTTAGATTTCTAAAAAGGTTGAAGGGCAGCGGGTGGAATGCAATACACGTGATGATTTTGGTTCGTGATGTATCAAAATATACGTTTTCCAGGTCGCGGAATTCGGATCTGGCATAATTTTCCACTCCAAACTTCAATTTTACCACGTTGAAAATCTGAGTTTTAAGGTATCCATGGCAAATCATCGCAAAACTTTAAAGATCTGTCCTATGTCGACCTGAAAAAAATACTGCCAAGCATCAGCCGATGGGGTCAAAAGTAGATAAGAAAATTAGAAATTTCCATTTTTCCTCCGTTTTTCAGCGAAGATAAGTCACTCGATTGGATTGAAAACTACATTCAAACAGTGTGGAATTAAAAGTTTGGAGGATTTCCCGAACAAGTTAGAGGGATGGGGGGGGGGGGGAATGAAGGGTATAATAAAATTCATACGATGATTTCGATATAATGATGCGTCAAAATGCTGGTTTTCAAAGTCAAAGAGTTTGAATCAGGCTTTGTTTTACACTCCAGATTAGAATTATAGGTACACTATGTATATAGACCTGAATTTTTGGCATCTGCTCCAAATTTTATACATTTTTTATGGCTAGATTCTTGGGCTATCAAAGTTTGAAAATTGTTCAGCAGTGAAAACTGTGTCATCTAGTGCTGTACGCGTGAATTAGATGGAATTATTGTCAGAGTTCAATGTCATTTAGATTACGGAGTGTGAAGGGAGAGTTTTGAGTCAATTTTTCTACTGATTCAAGGACCTTGACTTCGAAACATCAATTAAAGTAGTAGTCTTGTCAGTGTTTTTCTCCTTTTATTTTATTATTTTTTAATAGAGTGCCAAGGATACCGCTTACAGTACAGTTCAGTTAAATAATATAAACATTTACGAATGATATACTCTTCAGCTTGATTATTCGCATATTGTTGACGAACGATTTACTTAAATGTAAGTAACCGCGAGTAAGTAAAGGTGCGAATATGTACTATCTTCAACAACGTCAAATTTAATGCACAAGCCGCTTGAAAATCGCATGAAAATTACACCTACTCACTTCAAATTTTCACCCTTTTCTCCTCGGATAATAGCCCTTTATCGAAGTCGACCTACCGCGTGTATATATTTTTTCAGTGTCAATAGGGATACGAAAAAGATATGGAGTAAAAAAGCTCATAAAAATCACCCAATTCGAAATCCTCGCCTTACAAAGATTAATCGAGCCATTAAGCTGGTAAAACGACATTGAAAATACGTCGCAGGTTTACATTATAACGATATTTAAACTTACATAAAGGTTTTAAATTACCAGGCGAGAACATATTATCGCTTCGTTTTGAATTTGAAGAGAATAAGGTGTACGATATCGTACGTAGAGAGAGGTCGCGGTCGTTGTGGGCTACGATCTCGTGTTCTCGTTTTGCCTTGCCTCGCCTCGTTGTACCCTGCCTTGGCGCTCGCAAAAGATGAAGAAAGAGAGATTCGACGTGGTGTTAAATTTTATCACACTATAGTTTTTTATACGTCATTAGTCGGCGGAAATTGCTATTTAAAAAGGCATCTATGGCTCGTATAATATACATATACTTACTACATACTACATAGTCATAGTCTACATACGTGTACAAGTTAGTGTAGTTCGTATCGTATCGTATCGTATCGTCTTTGTCGTACTCGTACGTATAATAGACGCGGAAAAACTCTCGCAATTCGCAGCCAAGATATAGCCTCGCGATAAAGTATATCAAAACTTATGTCTATTTCAGCATTCTCAAACATTCTCGTTTAACAGCGCCATAAAAGAGCCAAAATTACTCTATACGCGAGCTTTGGTGAAGAGGACGGTTGTGAGGAGAGGAGCAGAGGTAGAGATCGGAGCGAGCGTATTCGTATTCGGAATATTAAAACGACGAGGTTCTCGATTCGAGTCGACGCGACATGGCGAGAAAATTACACTCCCTGAATACATCTTGCTTCTTGCTCTCTCTCTCTCTCTCTCTCTCTCTCTCTCTCTCTCGTTTTACTTATCCGAAACGTTTATATAGTTACGTACATTTAAATCGTATTATCTTAAATTTTCCAAATATTATCCGCTCGTTTTTAGCTCCAATTATTCAAATACATTTAGAAAGTCAATTTTACGCGACAAGGTGAGGAACAGAATGGAATGGCATAGTATGGCTGGTATGGTATGGTATGGTGCGAAAACGAGATGTTTTAATGTATTTCCATCGCGCGAGCGTTCCTTTTGATTATTAAACGTCGCGTCGTGTTCTTTTGTTTTAGCCAACGCTCCAAAAAAGGTCGTTTTGTATTGCGAATGTATGCGCGAGAACGTAATTCTCCGGTGACGTTCATTAGCGCTTCATGAAATAATTCTCTTAGGGATTTCATTTCCTTGCGGAGTTCGAACATTGTTGAACATTCGCCAGCGAGAAAAAAAGTCGTAGATGTAATGTTTTATGATTTGAAATTTTTTTAGAAGAAAGTTGACGGAAATTGTGCAAGAAATGAAAGTTTTTCTCGGTTTGAAAAACTAAACAAGTGGAGTGGGGTGTAGTAATCGTTTATTACTAAAAATAGAATTTCAGAATATATAGCTGGTGAAAAAGGTGCAGAAAAAAAGCACTTTTCAATTGTGTATCGGATTTATCCACAGCTCCTTCACCTTTTGGTCTTTTTACTATGGAATTTTAAAACAAATAACAAGCTCTTCCTCCACAAAAAAAACCGTCCTCCCGTGGGAAAAACTTTCACTCCTAAATCGTTCAGAAGAAATAATCATCACTCTCGCCTTAGAATCGGTCATACTAAACTTACCCATAGCCACTTATATCTCAAAAACCCCAAGCCAATATGCCAGTTTTGCAACTCCGAGCCCACCTCAACCCAACACCTTCTCTTCTT
>FIZR01013013.1:0-12059 GCA_900060175.1 Ferrisia virgata
TTTTTTTTTTTTTTTTTTTTTTTTTTTTTTTTTTTTTTTTTTTTTTTTTTCATTGGCCAAAAATTACTTTATACTACATATCATCCTACGTACATATATAAAAGGGGGGAGGGAGGGGGAAACAATAAATGAATAATAATAAAAAAAAAAAAAGACGAAGACAACATACAAGACGTTAAATCAGACACGAGTATCTCAAAATGTTGCATCAAAGTACTACCAGGTACTTATACGTAGAAGAATGAAATGAAAAATGAAAAAAATAAAGAGAAAAATAAAACGAGAAAATTCTCGTGTAGGTAACTTACCGTTTCGAAAATCTGGACGATAATTTTGAAAAGAAAGAGGTTCGTGCTGAAGCAGGATCATGCGGCGTACCAGTAGGAGAAGCTGAGCCGCCATACCCTCTTTGTCTATTCTGACCAGAATGGAACGTAGAGCGACTTGGAACATTTCTCGGAAATGGTTGTCGATTACTCACAGCCGGCGATACTGGTGGACCTCGCACTGCCACACTGTGAACAAAAGAATAAAATTAGTTAACATCGAGAGTTGACAATATCATTATCGAAGAATGGTAATAAGTACTGCAGTGGATTTTTGGTCGAGTAATTAATTCACGTGAAAAATAATGCACCCTGGTTTGGATTTTAAATTAGTTATTCGAAGAATTCGTACCATGCTAATTTTTTTTTTTTCGATATCGACATACAGAGGAGGGGGAATTTTCCATTTTATTTAGAAGTGGAACAGAATACTAGTTGAACCGTTCTCAAAACTAAGGAACTGATTTGATAGTTTTATGAAGTATTAAATGCCTTTGAAAAACATTTCAGCACAAAACATTTCGATACTTTTCCCTTTTTAAGAAAAAATTCTAGATCCATGTCAACATTTTAACATTTTGTACAAAAATATCAAAAATCAAACACGTCACGTTTTCAGAAAACTACCCCCCCCCGCGCTATAAGACATCCATGTCAAAAAAAGAAAAAAAAATTGTACCAATTACGTGTAAAATATTAAAACTTACATTCTTTCGATGTTTATTCTTCACTTGGAGAGAGTATGTTCTAAATATTTTAAATGTTTTTTTTTTTTTTTCAATTTTATTCATTTTTTTAATTTGTTTTTCATTTTTAATTTTGATTTTTTATATTTTATAACTTTTTTCGATTCTTATTTTTTTTTTCATTTTTTATTGTTCTTAAATTTTCATATTTTTTTCATTTTTAAAATTTTTTATTTTTCAATTTTTCCAATTTTTTTAATTTTTTACTTGCATCAATTTTGTTTTTTTTATTTGATTTTTTAATTTTTAATCAAAAATTTTTTTTACTAATCAGGCACATCTATGTCAACATTTTGACTTGGAAGTGAAAAAATCCATCGTAATCATCCTTTATCGCGAGTTTTTGATCAAAAACTTCAATTCAATAACATTACACTTTGAGAAAACGACCCACAACCCCAAAGCATATCCATCTCAATAATTGAAAATGAATTTCATAATTTTGGCTCAGTATCGAAGCTTTTTCGGAACCTACAGACAGAGAAGTTCACTCTTTTTGAATCTTGGCTCCGGAACTAATGATGATCAATGCGGCGCTGGAGCTTGATATTATAAATTCAAGGATCCTGGCTCGCAGTTGCAGACAAAACATTTCGAACGGGAGAAATTTGGGTCTAGAGTCGAAGCCTAATATTTGAAATAGAGAGAATTTGGTACCAGAATCGGAGTCCGATATCAGAATCAGAAGAGCACGGTTTGCAAATATTTCAAACGGGAGTAGCATATGGCTCTGAAGCTAAAATATTTGGAAGAGAAAAAGCCTGGCACCAAAGCTGCAGACGAGCATTTTGAGAAAGAGGTACCTGGCTCTCAAAACCTGAGCCATATATTTAGAATATAAGCAGTACGGTGGTACCGGGGTAATGGCCTAATATTCCGAATCAGAGAAATCTGGGTCGAAGCTGCAGCCAAACATTTATCATGGAAAGAACCTCGTTTCGGAAATGGAAAACGATATCAAGAATTGGAAGAACTTGGCTCGAAGCTGCCGCCAAGCAATTTGAATGGAAAAGGCCAATTCTGGAACCGAAGCCTAATATTCGGTGTAGAAGGAGGAGAAGCTCGATATTAAGAATTCGACGATCTTAGCTCGAAGCTGCAGCCAAACTTTTTGAATGCTAAGGCATAAACGTGAAACTGGAGTATAATATTCGGAATTATAGGAGTCTCTGGTATCGGATTAGCAGCTAAATATTCAGAATCAGAGGAATCTGGATTGATGCTGCAGTCAAGCATTTCAAATCGGAGGAGCCAGAGCTCGATAACAGAGAATTAACGGAGCCTCGTTCAGAGCTACAGACAAAACATTCTAAACAAGAGGAACCCAGATCTTAAAGCAGAATCAGAGAAATTAAAATCGGAGCTGCAGCCAAACATTTTGGATGGGAGGAATCTGACTTCAGAGATGGAACTCGATATCAAGAATTGGAAGAACTTGGTTAAGAGCGGCAGCCAAATAGGTTGAATGGAAAGGGTCTAACTCTGGAGCCAGAGCTTGATACTAAGAATTCGAGGAGCTTGGCTCGATGTTGCAGACAAATATTTTGAATGGGAGGCGCATGAATGCGGAGCCAAAGCCCAATATTCAGAATCAGAGGAATCTGCATCTCGAATGGGAGGCAGCTGGCTTCAGAGCCACACCTCGATATGAAGGAATAGAGGAGCTTGGCTCGAAGCTACGGCCAAACATTTCGAGTGGGAAGAGCCTGGCTCTGCAGCCAGAGTCAAATATTTGAAGTAAAAGGAGACTGACACCGGAGCTCGATATTAAGAAGGATTGAACTCTTATTTACATTTTTTACTTCCAACTCATCGTTTTTGTTTCCATATCGTTCCGTATGTGTTATTACTAAAATTAAGGATGTGGGGGGGAGGAGGAGAAGAAAGGAGAAAAAAGGAGGAAAAGAAGCGAGCTAGTTATCAGGTTACATTTTAGTTTCCGTGATTTGTGTTACAACAACACTGGAATAATTAAATATTTTGTGACAAAAATACTGATTTCTAAAGAATGGGAGGGGGAGGTGTCTACAGTTGATATTGAATTTCTTCCCTATGAATTTTAAAAGCTCCGGAGGCTCTTTCAGCTAGAATTGGAGTACTATTAAGATATACCATCCGGCTTCGGAGCTGAAATCAAGTGAAATGATATGGGGGTTTGGGTGGCTTGTTTTTCGGTCATTTTCATGCTTTTCAGAAATAATAATAATAATAAACCGAAATGATAGGAACAGCTGCTAGAATTAAAAATTAAGGAACAAAAAGAAGGGAAGAGCATGTGGCTTCACTGGATTTTTAGCCTGATTTTCCATGTCATATTGACAATAAAAACCAAATACCAGGCTATTACAGTCTATCGACCTACGAAGGAGTGGAGGGTACCAATAAAATTTGTTTTAAGGCCCTAGAAGACCATCGCGACCATTTTTGCCATATCAAATATTCAATTTTATTCATTTGTAATTTTTTATTACCCCCTCCCCTGCCCCCAAAATATTTTACTCTGCTCAATACTGACCAAAATCATTCCAATTCGATAAATCGGCTCAGTTTGGCAGAAAATTAGATATATATGAGTAAGGACGACCTTTGGTCTAAATTCAGTCATGCCCAAATTAGGGGGAGGGGGTGTTAAGGGGCCAAAACCGTAAAAATGTTTTTTTCTCATGTCAATCGATTGAAAATCCAAAATTTGTGTAACATAGGCAAAAATCAGCCTCTTGAGTCAATTAGGAGGGGGAGATATAGGAGGTTTCCCCTTTTTTTTGACCTTGAAGAAGGACTGTCCTTCCCCTATCTCATTTTCAAATTGAGATAGTAAAGTTGAAATTTGGTATGAATACTTGGTATGGGTCATAGATGTGCCTTTTGGGGGTTTCGACTTTTCAGACTAATTGCGACCCCTCTCAGCCCCAAAAAAGTTGTCTTTTGGTCGATTTTTCTTATTTTTTGAGTTTGTTCTGAGCATATATTCCTCATCCCAAATTGGACTAGCAAATTGAAATTTGGTAGGTAGTTCTAGATGCATCTTTTGGTGGTGTAGACTTCTTAGACTCATTGAACCCCGCCCACCCTTATCACCGATTAGGAAAAAAGTATCGCGAAACGATATGAATCGTCGATTAAGTGATGAATTTCCAATTTTAAACAAAATTTTGAGCCAATTCGAGTCCAATAAAGGTAAATTTTCTTTCTTTCAAACGTGAACCCATCTAATTCAAGGGAATGCACGACAATTCTCAGCAGTATTTGAAAGTTATAAATTATCCACCTAAGGGGATCATTTTCGACCACTCTACAAAAACAACAACAACAACAACAACAACAATAATCAAACACGTACTTTCCGGCAGCCGGTTCGGTTGCGGCATTTCCAGACACAGCAACGTTGGTTTTTTCAGTAGAAGAAGATTTTGATGCGGCGTCATAACTAATGGTACTTCTTCTTCCTACTGAACCGCCACTAGCGGTGGTGGTAGTTAATCGATTAGCGGTAGTCATCGTATTACTCTTCGTAACACCTCTCGGTTTAATGGGGCTGGATATATCTGCGGAAAATACGCGTGAAAAAATTATTACACCACCACGCAACAACAAAACAAAACCATTGGCAATCTGGCTAATTCTCTACACTTACTAGACTCTAATGGTACTGCAGCGGCGTTCGTTAAATTGGCAGTATTTTTGACAGGCCTGGGGTTCAGTCTGGCCGTATTCTCCTTAATGGTGGCCGAATCGATAGTATTCTGTCGCTTAAAATTACTAGTTACCGCCGCATTCGTGGTGATCGCATGGTTATGGTTTGTCGTAGTTGTAGTGCCCGTAACCGCGTTATTTGCACCGCCTGTATTAACATCAGCATACCAAACATACACACAAAACAAATAAATAACAATCGTCGAATCGTCGGTACTCGTCTATCGTTAAAATATCTATCTCTCTATTCGGTAATATAAACTATTCTAAATGTAATACTCCTGTGAAAAATTTTCAAATAAATAAATTACACACATATGTCTCGAAAATTATAAACCCCACGAGTAAATTTTTCTTCTTTACTACGAAAACCCCATCGCTAGTATTTTCAAATAAGTGTCACCAGAAGCGAATAAAAGTTTTAGAAATTTTCCTCCACCGTCAATTTGTTTTTTTTTTCCTCGCCCTTTTCAACACCACCCAATAATATTATTAGTTTCAAAATTGTTGAAGCAAAATTCTGCCAAATATCATTTTCAACGTTCGTTTTCGGTGCGAATATGCTTTTTTTTTTTTTTTTTTTTTTTTTTTTTTTTTTAATTTATTTCAACATAAGTCATTTACATAATCGTGCAAAGCGTTCGACAGAAACATGCGAGCTATTTTAAAAATGTTATACGACGCATAACTTTTTTAAAAGTGGCTGCTACTTAATCACACGAAAATACCTATATAATTAGAAAATACTATAAATTAAATAACCTATAATTAATCTTAATACATTACGATCAAGAACACAAGGGGAATACGACGAAAAATAAATTAAAAAAAAAGAAGAAAAAAAAAAGAAGGCTAGTTAATCGGTAATACTGTTCGCATTGATGTGAAAGTATAAAAAAAAATTAAATTAAGATAGGATGAAAGGGTGGGGGGAAACCAGGTTAGTTATGGAAGCGTGAAGTAAAAATCTCACGTACGTAATACGATTTCTTTGCATTTATAATAAATAATGACAATAATATACGAGGAAAGAGTTAAAACAGAGAAACACTGAAAGACAGACAGCGAGAGAGAGAGAGAGAGAGAGAGAACAGAAAAAAAAGGTGTCACCTCTGTACAACACAAACACAGCCACATATAAACCCAATGTGTAGGTATGGTAGGTACACTATCACATTATACATGCATTTACGCGTTAACAGTCACACAAACATAAGACCAACAACAGATATTACCAAGTACATAGTAAGTTAGTAGGGGAAATATACAAAATACTTATGCAGGACAGACGACCAATCATTCTATACGCAAATTTACCAACGTTTTTGTAATTTTTACTTCGCGCACAGATGCATTCATACTACCTACATTTATCGTAATATTTTACTGTGCATTCCAAAAAAAAAAAAAAAAAAAAAAAAAAAAAAAAACTACTTACGAGGTTAATTTTTAATTTAAATTTAAAAAAAGCCATACGCATTCGCCAATCATTTATAATACATATTTCATTCGCCATTCGCAACTGTTTGGTTGCGTACTAATCACATTCATTCATATTCACTTTTCCAACAAGGTAAATAATTTAGGCTATTTTTAATAATAATATACAATAAACGGATAGCTAAACGTAAGTTTGAACGAAAACCTAAAATAATTTTCCTCAACCTATTTTCACTACGTAAGTTAAGATTTACTCGTAAACGGGAACATTGGCAGCTATTTTTTGTGATGTGCACTTTTTTTTTTCAAAATTTTTTTCAAGTGTACATTTACGTAAAGAAAGCGATAAAGCGAATTTTATGTGCATTATTTTGGTAAAATTGTAAAAAAAATAAGCCGTGCCGGTTTTTTTTTTTTTTTTTTTTGGAGTAAATTAATATCTGCACTAAAGAAATTTAGCCATATGACTCAAAAGTATATAAAATTAATAGGTAACCTGATCAACGAGGAAATGTTTCGAACTCGTAACGTCGATTTGATAATATATTATTTTTTGATTGGAAGATTTAGAATAAGTCATGTCGTCGGTGTGGAGGTGACCACAACACGAATTTAGGCCACAATTGCGTGATATTTATTTTTCAGTGGTTTCAAAATGATGTTTTCTTCAATATATCTCATTTTAATCATGCTTTCTCCGTCATAATGTCGATGAAAAACTAGCCCATTACGAACCATTGACTCATGTCGGATATTGATTGGGGGGGGGGGAAGAAGAGAAAACTCGGTTTTTGAAGTCCTAGAAAATCTGTTGTAGGTGACATAGGTCTGAACAATAAAGGTCATAACATAAATGTAGCATATTACTTCACGATACCACTCACTTTTTAGGACCCCTCTCCTCTCCCTTCACCGACGAAAAATACTAGTGCCTAAAATATCATCAAAAGAACAACTTCAAAATTCCTAATCAAATGACAAATATCATCAGTGGACCAAGTATGAAAAATTTTTTCCAATAAAATTTGTTACATGGAAATTTTGCATAACTCGATCATTGAAGGGGCAGAATTTATTTGACTTTTAGTAGCTCCTTCGAAAAACCGTGATGGGCAAAACTTTTATGCAACAAAATTTGCTGCAAAAATGTTTTACCACAAGGTCCAGCACTGAAATCGGAAATTTGTAAAAATTTTTATGGTTAAATTTCACATCAATTTTTATTTTATTTTCCAAAAAAAATTCCAAAAACTAAAGATTTTAGTACTGAATTTAGTGGTAAAATATTTGTACATCGAATTGTGTTATATAAAAGTTTTGCCAACCTCTTATTTTATGAAGGAGCTACTAAAATTCAAACGAACTTTGTCCTTCAATTATTAAGATATGCAAAACTTCCACACGACAAGTTTCGCTGGAAAACATTTTTCCTACAAGGTTCACTATTCATATTGGCCATTTGATTGGAAATTTTGGAATTGCCAACTTGATAAAATTTTAGGCACTAGTATTTTCCAACCGCGAAGAAAAAAAAAGGAGCCATAAAAAAAATTAGTAGCATCTTATGGTAAGTTAATATCGTTTTTGACATGGCAGATATTTATTTCTATTTTTTTTCTCGACGACTGAAATTTTTCATTCGGTTCGATACCGACCAAAATTGCTCAAATTCGGGCAGCACACTTGGATTGTATGTGTGTGAGGTATTTATGAGTGGAGACGATGCTGGGTCGATATTTAAAATATGTCCAAATTTAGAAGAGGCAATGCTGAGGGGTTAAAGTCGTAAAAATTGGTATCTTTCGAGGAGCTAATCGATAGATAACCAAAATGTTGCATAACATATCAAAAAATCACCTCGGTAGACCCAATAGGAGGGGAAATATAAGGATTTCCCCATTTTTTGACCTTGAAAACAGACCCTCTACCCAATAAAGCTGTGAGATTGAAATTTATTACGCGGGTTTAGTATAGATCCTCCACATGTGAATTTTGGCAGTTTACACTTTTCAGACCAATTTTATCCCAACATGGTGCCCAAAAAGTAGTTTTTTGAGAGGGTTTTCTCAATTTTAGAGCTTGTTTCGGGCATATCTCTTTTCTAAGTTGAGCTGTGAAGTTGAAATTTGTAACGGAGAATTAGCAATGGTCCTAAATGTGCTTTTGGTTAGTTTAGAAATTTTCATCTTTATTGTAGCCCCACACAGCGCCTTAAAAGTGATTTTTTTGGGGTTGTTTATCTAATTTTCAGAGTTTGTTTCAAGCATATCTCCATTCTAAATTCAGTTGGCAGGTCGAAATTGGCCACGTAAAATTAGTGATGGTTTTAGACCTGCTTTTGGCTACATGACTAACTCAAGACTTTTTAGCTTCATTGCATCTTTCAACAGCTACGAAAAACTAGGTTTTTTGGGAGGTTTTTCACATTTTTCGAATTCATTCCACACATATTACCCTCTCCACACGGAGCTAAAAGGTTGAAATATGGAATGTAGAATTAGTATAAGACGCAGACGAACCTTATGGAGGAGGGGAGAGGGGTGTTTCACTTTTCAACCTCTGCACTCTCCCAAACAGTGAGGAAAAAGTAATTTTTTGGGAGGTTTTCCTCAATTTCAAAGTTTGTTCCACACATTATTTTCTTTTCACGTTGAGCTAGAAGATTTAAATTTGGTATGCAAAATCAGTAGGGGGTCCCAGGTCATTTTCATTGCAATCCTTCACACACCGGAAATGGTAGCTTTTTAGGAAGATTCTAATTTTTCAATTTTGATCCGCTCCTATCTCCCCTCTAAGTTGGGCTAAGAGGTTTAAATTTGATATACAGAATTAGTATAGGCCCCAGACAAGCCCTTCGGTGGTTTCGACTTCCCTGCTCCATTGCACTCCCGGGAGGTTTCTGAATTTTTTAATTTTTATCCAAGCCAATCTGTCCTATAAATTAAGTTAGGAGGTTCAAATCTGGTGTACAGAATTAGCAGAGGTCCCAGATGTACCTGGGGGGAGGGGGGGAGGAGTTCGAGTTTTCAGCTTCATTGGATCACTTAACAGTCTCAACAAAATTCTTTTTTTGAGAATTTTCCCCATTTTTCAATTTTGATCCATGCCAATCTTTCCACCAATATTTAGCTAGGATGTAAAATTATTAACGATTTTAGATCTGCTTTTTTCCAGTTTCAACTTTTCAGTCTCATTGCACTCCCCCTCCCTCCCACACAAACTATTAAAAAAAATGTTTTTTATATCATTTCTTGGAGTTAGTCTTTCACATATTTCTCTTCCAAATTGTGCTAAGGGGGTTGAACTTCGACATGTAGATTCATCAAGGGGTGCTACATTTGTTGGGGGGGGGGGGGGTGTTGGGATTTGAAATTTCGTAATAATTACATCAAGAATCGATCGAATACCAAAGCCTTGAAGGATATTACGCATGATTTTTAGGCACGTTTCCCGTAAATAATTCACCTTTCTCCTACCTTTCCGTCCCCTCCCTAAATGCCTTTTTAAGAAGTAACAATTGAGTATCTTTTTGCAAATGTTGAGGGTGTACTTTGCAAAACATGAAAGTTTGGTGATACTATTTCAAATTCCCGCAGGATAAAATGGAAATTAGGGTTTTTCGCAGTTTCGAGGAAATATAAACAATATGACAAACGATGAAACGTCCCATACCAAAAATTTTAAAAGCATAAATAATTTGTGCCGAAGTCAAAATTTGTATCTAACTGAATACTCAAAATTAAAAGTTCATCGAGGTAACTGGCATAAAGAAAAAAAAAAAAATCACCAAACCGACTGGTACGAGTTCTCCGTACAAATCCTCGTAACAAACCAGAATGGAACGTGAAAAGAAAAACAACAGGCAATGTAGCTATTGAAAAAAAAAAAAAAAAAAAAAAAAAAAAAAAAGAAGTTCAATGGAAAATTAAACCGCATTCAGTGATAACTTCGCAACACTATCCTGTTAAATACACGTAATTCTTATAAGCAGAAAAAAAAATAAACGATCAACATTAACCAGTGATTAGAGAAAAAAAAAAAAAAAAAAAATCGTGATAGAAGAGCGTAAAAAGAGAAAACGATATTCAACAAAAATGTCCGATTGTTAAAAATGAATTCGAAATGAAAAATGAGAATAGAAAAAAAATTTTAAACCACACAAACAGGTTATATCCCAATTCCAACACCTTAGAAAAGCTACGAAAAAACAAATTCGAAATTTTTTTTCGTGTTCGTTTTCAACGATAGAATTTTTTATATGCTGATAATTTTGTAAAATTTTCTATTTATGTGTTGGTAAAAATTTTCGCGTTGAAAATTTCGAGACACGGGTAAAACAACAACAAGAAAGAATTTTTAAATTTAACATTTTACAAAACAAACGCACGCAACAAAAAAACACATTTACCGGCTTTCTTTCTACCTTGACGGGACATTAAACTTTCATTAGCACGAGCCATTAGAGAGACAGGTAAAGGAGAATACGGTAACAGAGAATAGAGGATATTATGATTCGCACCGGGATTAGGCGTGGTAGATGTAGACTCACGAATGGTTTCACCACCGGATGAGGCTCTGCGACTAGGCTTAGAATTCGTGGCCGAAATAGATCGATGAACGGTTCGATGTGCCGGTGATTGTGCCGCGCTGTTGTTTGCCGTCACTGTAGAGCCGCTCGCTTGCTGAAGACCGCGTAACGATAGCGAGCTACCTGATCTGGATCCGTCACTTTCGGGCTGTTGCGAAGAAAAAAAAATTCAAGGTTAGTTAGTTTTTTCATGAAAAAAAAAAAAAAAACAAAAAAACAAAAACAAAAAATCGTACTCACATCGCTATTCTTTCTTCCTAATAAAAGGTAAGTGGCGAACACGTCGTCGTATTTGCATTGACTTAAACTATCTTCGATTTCGGCTCGGCTATAACCCATTCCAACTAGGGATTCTGTAAAATTCGAACAATTACAATAATGGCACTCATCGCGGTATCGTCATCGCGTTATCTTCTTATTGCGCTCAAACTATCCAATATTACGTACCGATTCTTTTTTGTTCTTTGAAATCCAGCTCTGGTTCGGTGTACGGTTTCAATTCATCATCTTCGTATCCGGTATTCATCCACTTATCTTTCATTATAGTCTGCAGAGTAACAGAAAAGAAAAACGTCGATTAATTTCCTTCTGTCCGGTCTTTTTAAATATATTTCCATCGGAAATTATAAGCATCAAACGAACGTTCAGCGACGAATAATAATTCAACGTGCATCGTTAATTATTTCATATTCGTACGGCAAAAACACTCGACAGTAGTTAATTGAAAATAAAAAAAAAGAAAAACGTTACAGCGTAAAAATTAATAAAGTCAAATGAAAAATGCATACACTGCTTACTTCTAAAGATGCTCTTTTGGCAGGATTTAATACGAGAAATTTTTTCAGCAGGTTTTCACAGTCTGTCGACATGTAAAATGGAATTCTGTATTTGCCACGTAGCACGCGTTCTCTTAATTCACGTAACGTAGAGCCATCAAATGGTAAAGAACCGCTCACTAAAGTATATAGTATCACACCTAAAGACCAAACGTCTACTTCTGGTCCGTCATATTTTTTGCCTGAAATAATAGCGAAAAAGAAAAAGATACACACAGAAATTAATTAGTATCGAGTGAAATTTGACAATAAAGTAGGAAAGCATGAGATCAACACCACGACATCTACATCTTTCGTCTATTGCTTTCATTTTTCTTAATTTTCTAAATTCCAGTAGAATTTTGAATTTTCCGGAAAACTTGCCAGGAGAGGGGCAAAGGTACGACACCCTTCTCATCTTTTTTTTTTTTTTTTTTTTTTTTTAAATTTT
>FIZR01013019.1:0-17816 GCA_900060175.1 Ferrisia virgata
AAAAAAAAAAAAAAAAAAAAAACGAATGAAAATAAAGAAAAGGTATTGGACCTTTATGCTAACATAATTATTATTGATTACATGGACGAAGGAGAAAAAAAAACACGAGAAGAAACCAGGTTTGGTTACGAATTCGAATAAGTACTTATTCCATTATGTGTAGTGAAACAAAAATGAGGAAAACTGTGCATATTACCGTTTCGATCACGTTTTTTTTTTTTTTTTTGTACTATTTTTATTAGCGTTAATGTTTTTGATGGTGTACTACCGAACGACGCACAAAACACGAAGAATAAATAATATTGCGATTTTTTTGGTTGCTTTTGAAATAGATTACTTACCGTGTTGGTTTTCGAAGAATTTCGACGAGAAGCAAATTTGAAGAAAATTAATACCTGTTACACGGTTCGATCGCGGGTGATTTTTACAGCTAACCTCGACAGAAGCTGGACGATTTGTACACACTCGGCTACGAAAAACAAAACGGGTCGCATGTTCGGATATCCTCGACCCCGCGGCCGCCGCCTTCGAAAACCCAGAAAACCCTCAGACTGCACGTTTCTGGTAGTTTTTACTACGGCTAGAAATGCGCAAGCTTGAGTATTTTACGGGGAATACTACATATACAAACGTAAACGGAAGACATACGGACTACGAGAAGGATAGACGGTTGGGAGCCGGGAAATACACTCGCAAAAACGGTCGGCAGTTGCCGGGTAAAACGAAGAGGGAAGTATTAGAGAAGGTAGTCGTAGAAGGGATCTTCTGACTAGGTCAGATAGGGGAACAGCAGGTAGGTCATTTAAATCTTTTGCTATAGCGTTTCAGCGGCGCGCGGATATTAGAAAAAATTCATTTTATTTTCAAAACGAAGAATTAGATCCACCCCAATTTTGTCCTTCAATTTTTTTCTTTTTTTTCCCCCCTTCCGCCTGTAACGTTTTCACATTTCTCATTTGGTCTGCTGCATATTACTCTCGAATCAACTGTATGCTAGCTCAAGTACAGTGTAGTGTTTATTACTAATTAATACATCGTGTTATCGAATTATCACACAAACGTACGAGTATTTTTCTCGTGATGCATGAAACACCGTCGTTAGAATTTATCGAATGTCCTGGGTTCCATTAGTTACACCACGTATTTGTAAGTCGTTGGTGTTTCTCTCTCTTTCGAAGATGCACGAATTAAATGACAAACTGTACTGAAGAAAATTACTATCGGTGGCTGGATCAGACCTGCTGCTCTTACAACTAACAACACCGTCCGGTACTAGTAATTATTGGTACCTGTGAAATTCTACGTAAGGTAGCTAGCTATCGAATTTTACCCAAGCGAATACTCACAATGCACAGTTTACGTAACTTGCGAAAGTAAACGAGTTATCCATTAAAATCATCAACGAAACGTGAAAATTTTTCTATCCAAATTGAAATACAAATAGATAGTGGAAAAATGATTGGTCGTAGTTTTTCAAAACTTAAAAGAATAAATTTTTAACCGTTCGGATAAAAAAATACGAATGAATTCGAACATTTTAGTATTCATAAAACGGTTACCTGCCGAGAAGAAATTGTCTGTTGTAAGTTCTATAAATTGATTTTTTATGGTATCAATTTTTCACGAATAAATCAAGCTGTATGCTACACCTTTTATTAGGTTGCGTAAATTAAGCTACCATGTTATTCTGAAATTTGTGTTTGTGGTATAATTTCATTATAAGATTAAAAAATAACAGAATCAGAATCTCTAATAAATTGTGTCTGCACGTACGATATAGGGTGAGCTCGGATTTCGATAAAATGTACGAAGGTTTTTGACTTGAATTGAAACCTTCGCATGTAAAATTCTTCGCCATTAGCCCTCATAATTTTAATGAATATAGAGTTATGAGGGAGGGAGAGGGGAGGTGTCTTCAAAGTGTTATTAAAAAAAAACAGCAGTTTTTCATTTACATTCACCAACGATGGGGTGAGACCCTCGTTATAGATTTTAAATAGTGCAATTTGAGTTTTTGCATCTTGATCCCGTATCTCCTATAACCAGGGCCATCGGGACTCAGTGACCTTGTAATTTTATTGTGATTTTTTTTTTATTTTCAAAAAAATGGGATTTTTGTCGTACTTGCGTTAGGAGATGAATTCTGTATGGAAATATGGAAATATCGTACTTACACTTGAAATTGAAACTATAGTTTTAAAGGAAAATTTGTAAAAAAAACACGAAAATTCTGGTAGAAAACAGATTTTTAATCATCAGCGACTACAATTCTAGAAGTATTTAAACAATTTAGCAATTTTTGGCCATGGAGAGACGAAGGAGTGGAGGGAGGGAGAGGCTCAAGTTCGATCCCTCATTGCCTACGAGCACGGATTAAACCTAAATCTTTAATATTTTTTGACTAAAGCTGGCAGAAGTTGCTAGGTTGAAAGATCCAGTGGGAAATTTTCGATGCCTGGTGAGCCAGTTTAGCTTGCTAATTTGAGCAATGTTGGTAAAGTCTCGTCAAAATTTTAATGCTTGTTGATTTGAAAATTTGATGCCTCGAACAACAAAATCAATTTGAATTTTGGTGATGATTTTGTGTGAGTTTTAATTTTATAAAATTCCCAAGATATTTGCAAGCCTTTAATCATTTTTGAAAAACCGACAAAAAAACAATTGGAGGGGGTGTGAGGGGTTCAATGAAACTGAAGAATCGGAATCTCCAAAAGACACATGTACAACCTGTACTAAATCTGCATACAAATTTCAACTTCCCAGCTCAATTTGGATAGGGGATAGGGAAGGAACAACCATTTTTCAAGGTCAATGAAGGGGAAAATCCTCACATTTCCCTTCCTAATTGACCTAGGAGGGTGATTTTTGCATATGTTATGCAACTTTAAATTGTCTATCGATTAGCTCAAAAAGGAGAAATTTTTGCAATTTTAGCATCCTCGACACCTCCCACCCCGAATTTGGGCACCACTGAATTTTAACTCGAGGCCATTCCTATTCTAGAATATCTAATCCGCCACCAAACTGAGTCGATTGACAGAATTGGAGCGATTTTGGTCGACATCGAGCTGAGCAAATAATTTTTAATCCTAGGGGGGTAAATGGATAAATAAAAATAATTGTATGACATGGTCAAAAATGGTCGTAATGATCTTCAAGGACCCCGAAACGGATTTTTTTGATATTCCTACCCTTATTCGTCGTAGGTGGATAAACCGTAAAAACCTTGTTCTCATTGACAATATGTCATACAAAATCAGGCTAAAAAAGATACAAATGACCTTGAGTAGTATAAATTGAACGTATTTTTGATTTATTTCAATGAAATTAAAAAGAAAACAGTTTATCGATATATGTGAAGCGGATTTGTTAAAAAAAAAAAATAACATTACAAGCACACCTGAATAATTACACTCAATTTTCAGTAGTTTAAAATTCATGTATTTTGTCCTTTTAAGGTGGGTGTTTCTTTAAAAGACGCCCCCTTACTAGTTTTTCAAAAAATTATTCAAAAATTTTAAAAGTGATATTTTTTGAAACACTCTAAAAAGGAGATTAGTACTAAACTTCAATTTTTTTTAATTTTTCAAAATTTTGAAATTTTGAAGCAATTTACTAATAGTTGAGGTTGAAGTCAGAGATGCTAATTCTGTTTTTATTTTTGTTTTAAGTCATAGGATTCTTATTAAAGTATACTCAACTCACAATGAAGTTTAATAGGTTGATTAAATTTTATTTTTACCACTTCCATTTAATATCATTTCACAACTTTTTTTTACCCAGCGTAGACCATTTTTTAAAAAACGTGTAAATTTGAAAACCGTTGGTGCCCGCGGTATGTCCATTTTGATAATTTTCGAAAATATCAAATGCAATCGCATATGCAAGAATTACTCACAGAGATGTTAAAAATTTTTCTCAGTGGTGGGATGAAGCACAATTTTTTTTCAATGAAATGTATAACGTTTGAAAAGTTTAGTTTATCCAGTACTCAATTCCTAGAAACAAAGTAAATATAGTAAGGCAAAATTTGAAGAAAATATAATTTCATGATTATTGAAAAGATATTTTTCCGAGTTTTATGGCAGAAATGATGGATTTTAACAGTTTCAGTTTTAAATTTTCCCGAACCCAATGAGGAGGAGAAAAGGGGATGTCAAATTCGTAAAATCGGTATCTTAATACGCTGATGATCTTTCAAAGCCCTGATCAATCTTTGTGGTACTTAATATATTTTTTAAAGCTTTTTTTTGTGGTGAACATTTTTTTTTAAATTAATGTTTATTTTTGTTGTTTTGTTTTTCAGCTAAGATTTTGTATTTTTGCTTCAATTTCAAAACTAGCTGAATTGCTTGTATGATGCATTTTGGTATCATTCGGTGAGTACGTTAAAATGTTATATCGCCTATACCTATCGTTGCATTTTTAGCGTGATTCCCTATGTAATATTATCAATTAAAACCAAGGTGTTACAGTCTATCGCCCAACAGCGTATGAGGAGGAGGAATATCAACAAAATTCGTTTTGGGGGAGGAATATCAACAAAATTCGTTTTGGGGTTTTAGAAAATCAATAAGACGATTTTTAGCCATGTCAGATATTTATTTTCATTTATTTGTATTCCCCAGCGAAAGTAAAAAATTATTTGCTTAGCTCAATAACTAACAAAATCGCTCCAATTCGGTCAATCGGCTCAGTTTGGCTGCGGATTAGATGCACATGAATGAGGATAAATTTGGGTCAAAATTCAGTTTCGCCTCATTTTGGGGAGGGGTTGCAGAGGGGTCAAAAACACAAAATTACCCCTTTTTAAACTAATAAATAAAGTATCAAATGTTGTATATCATATCCAAAAATCAGTCTCCTAAGTCAATATATGGGAAGATACGGGGATTTTCTCCCTTTTTGAGCCTGAAAAAGGGCCGTTCCTCCTCTATCTTCCCACCAAATTGAGCTAGGAAGCTAAAATTTGGTATGCATGTTCAGCAGTTGAGGCCCTAGATACCCCCTCATATCCCCAAAAAAAGTGGGGTTTCGGTCACTTTTTCCCATTTTTGAAGTTTCTTGAGTTTGTCCCTCACATAACTCCCCTTCAAATTGAACTAGGAACTCGAAATGAGGTATGTACATTTAGTAGAGGCTCTAGATGTGTCTTTTGCGGGTCTCAATTTTTTGACCCCCACTTCATCCCCCCAAGGTGGTTTTTGATCATTTTTTCTAATTTTTTGAGTTTGTTCCTCGTATAATTTTATTTTTTCCCCCTATTTTTTGTGTGAGCTAAGAAGTTGAAATTTGGTATGTGCATTCTGCTGGAGCCCTAAATGTGCCTTTTGAGGTTTCTCCGACTTTTTAGCTCCACTGAACCCCCTTAAAGCTCCAAAAAAGTGGTTTTCTATCGGTTTTTCTAATTTTTCTAATTTTTTTCATTTTTTGCTCACATAAATCTCCTCCAAATTTCGCTAAGAACTTAAAATTAGGTATGTACATTTAGTGGGGAGTCGTAAATGTGCCTTTTGGAGGTTTCGACTTTTCAGTTCCATTTCACCCCTTCGCAGCTCCATATATGTTGTTTTTTGGTCGTTTTTTCTTATTTTTTCAGTTGGTAAGTTGAAATTAGGTATGTCCCGTTTGCAGGGACTCTTGATGTGCCTTTCAGAGGTTTCAACTTTTTAGCCAAATTGAACTCTTCTTGCCCTCAAATGCTGACTAGGAAAAAAGCATCGCGAAGTGATGTTTTTTTTTCAATTCTCATGATTGTAATATGCCATGAAAATCAGGCCGAAAAAGCATCGCTAGGCGATGCTTTTTTTTTCTAATTTTAAAAAAGCTTCTATTTGTGTATGTAATTTTTTAAATTAAATTTCTACCTACTTGCCTGTGCAAGTTGCCTGTAAACCTGGTACCTACGTAATTTTATTTACCTTATTCTAAAATTAGTACCTACACCGTTCTGTGATAAATTTTTTTAACCTCGAATATTTGGTGGAAAAAGCGCGCAAGTCTTTCTGTGAAAAATAATTCGATAGATAATATTTCGTAATTGGTTATAATTCGTCAAGTGAGGTCGCAGCCGAGCGTACTAATTAAATTTATTCGAAGAAATTCTCGACCCACATGTGATTTACCGCCAGTCAACTCGAATAAAATTTTCATCCAATGTTACGAAATGAAGCAAAATTTAATCGAAACATGAAATTTGAGAAAATTCCGGGTAAAGCGCGCAGATACCAGTCATTCGTCGGGAAGATTAATAATTGTTGACACATCGAGTTGTGTATTCGTTACAGTCATTTAAAATCAATATGAAAATTCTACACCGGAGTGAAGTTGAGCTTGAAAATAATTCACTTCGTTCTAGTTTCACATTTCGTTTTGGTTTTAAAAATAACCACCTCGAGATGGAGAATTTGTTGTCGGTGTTTTTCGTGTTACATATCAAGGATTCAAATTTATCACGAGCCGTTCGACCTTGAAATGGACGATATTTTAATTAAATAAGAAACCGTTTCCAGCTTCATAGTAGATTTATAGTGGTTGATTTTAGCTCGAAGTATCGATGAAGAAAAATGGCACCTATGTCGATACAAACAAATATAAGTTACCATAAGTGTACCAGTACTTACGCGGTATATCTTTCTACACTAAATCAATCGCTTGTTTCATTTAAGCCAACTATATTAGCCTAGGATGTTGAAAAAAGCACGCAGTATCAAGTTTTTAATTTTTGTACTCGTATCGTGCCTCGTATAAACCGATTTAACGTATTTGATGGTGGTTATTTCGTTGAATAAATCTTCATAAATCAACGACAGCTTTTGAAATTCCGCTACAAATCAGTTTTCACTTTAATAAAGTTTTTACGAGCTTAATTTGTTGCAGAAACGTTGAAAGTAAAGGATTTAGCTGTAAAGTTGATGCGGCGAATTTAAACATAACGAACGTATTTTTTCTCCTTTATGAGTGAGTTATGCATATTGCCGTAAGTGTACAGAAGTTAGAAGAAACATTGCATTTGGAATTAATTCTATCGATGTAATTTATTAATTTACAATATCATTTGATCTTTCAAAATAATAGCGTTTTGATTAATTCGTATGAGATTTGTAACTGAGTACAGTATAAAAGTTGAAAGTGAAAATGAAATTATTTACAACAGAAAGTGAAAAGAAAAAAGTTCTATTTTATCTTTATTCTCTTTCCTCCTTTTTTTTTCTCTCTAATATTGTATCCGTGATTAAAATGGGCGTTTTCGTTTGGATTTTTGCCATAATATCATACACCATCTCATCCACGAATTACTTGTCCGATTCAAAAGTTTGCTCGTTACCGGGAACTATGAACGGTGTAGATTTTTTACAAGACGAACAAAATTGATGATTTGCAATACCTAGAATTCAATTTTTTTACTTTTGTGTTTATTAAAAACGTTCTTTCAGTAAATATCCTTGATCAAAGAAAAAATTTTACGGTTTTACCTGTGTTTTATATGACGATACATTGTATGCACTGTTTGCTTATTATAATTCACAGTGAATTCGTTCTATTCCTACAAAAAAGCATAATTATAGTATCTTAAAGTGTACAAAAAATTTGGAAAAATCGTGTAAGCCGGCTCAAGTGAAAATTTTTGATTTTTATAGCAAAAAATATCAACAAATGTATAGCCCGAACAGAGTGAGGATGAAAATTTCACCAACATTTCATCAATAATTGAAAGAGAAGTTGAAATGTCAAAATTACACCTACTTAAAAGGTATTTTTATGGTTTTCAATATCAGAATTTCAGAATAGTTGTAGCACTTTTTTTAACCTCATTTTCCACGTTGAACTGTCAAAGAAAATCAAGATATTACGGCGGATGCAGAGGATAAAGTGGGGTTTATCAACGAAATCCGTTTTGGGCTGATTGTCTATGTCATATCATCAATGAAAACCAATCTATTACAGTCCATCGACCAACGGCCGATGAGGTGGAAATATCAACGAAGGCCATTAAAACAATTTTTAGCTATGTCAGATATTTATTTTTATTTTTTATTTTTTTCCCGAACGTTAAAAAATTATTTACTCCGCTCGATACCGATCAAAATCGCTCCAATTCATTCAATCGGCTCAGTTTGGTGGCGGATTAAATGTATATGAGAGATGAAAAATTTGGTACAACGTTCAATTTCGCCCCAATTTGGAGGGAGGGGGTGCTAAGGGGTCAAAAACACAAAAATTGACCCTTTTTAAGATAATTGATAGGGAATCAAATGTTGTATAACTTATTAAAAAATCAACTTCTCAAGTCAATTAGAAGATGACATATGAGGGGTTTCCCCTTTTTTACCTTGAAAAACGCCTATTTTCCCCTATTGGAGCTAGGAATTTGAAATGTCTGTATATTCAGTTGGGGCCTTAGATGTGCCTTTTGAGAGTTTCAGCTTTTTAGCTCCATTACACCCCCTCACACCTTCAAAAAAGTGGTTTTTTGATCGCTTTTTCCTATTTTTGGGGTTTTTTGAGTTTGTGTGTCACATAGCTCCCCTCCAAATTGAACTAGGAGCTTGAAATTAGGTATGTACATTTAGTAGGAACCCTAGATGTGTCTTTTGGGGGTTTAGACTTTTCAGCCTCATTTCACTACCTCCCAACCGTAAAAAGGATGGTTTTTTAGTTGTTTTTTCTAATTTTTTGGGTTTGCTCCTCGCATAACCCCCTCCAAATTGAGCTGGAAAGTTGAAATTAGGTATGTACATTTACCAAGTGTCCTAGATGTGCCTTTTGGGGGTCTCGACATTTCAGCCCCATTACCCAATGGAATGTATATTTAATAAGGACCTGGGTCCCAGAAATGCCTTTTGATCGTTTCAACTTTTCACCAAGAAGATAACCACTTTCCTTTTTATTTAGTAAAAAAAAAAAAAAAAAAAAAAAAAAAGGAAGGGAGGGTTCAATGGAACAAAAAGCCAAAACCTCAAAAAAAAAAAAAAAAAAAAACAAAAAGGTAGGGAGGGTTCAATGGAACAAAAAGTCAAAACCTCCAAAAGGCATATCTAGGAACCCTACATACCCAATTTCAACTTCGTGGCTCAATTTGGAAGGGAGTTATACGAAGATCAAGCTCAAAAAATAAGAAAAAACGACCGAAAATCCACATTTTTACATCATGTAAGCGGGTATCATGAAGATGAAAAGTCTAAACCTCCAAAAGGCACATTTAAGGCCACTATTGAATGTACATATCAAATTTCAACTTTCTAGCTGAATTTGTAGGGGAGTTATGCAAGGAGCAAACTTGAAAAAAAGAAAACTACACCAAAGATGCACATTTGCGGTGCTGTGAGAGGGTGCAACGGGGCTAAAAAAAGTTGGACCCTCCAAAAAACACATTAGGGCCCCTACTAAATATACAAACTGAATTTCAACTTCCCAGTTCAATTTGGTGAGGAGATAGAGAAGGAACAATCCTTTTTCAAGGTCAAAAAAAAGAAAAAACCCGCATAGCCCCCCTTTTAACTGACCTAGGAGGTTGGTGTTTGGATATGTTATACAACTTTGAATTCTCTGTCGATTGGCTTAAAAATAAACAATTTTTCCGTTTATCGCCACTCAGCACCCCCTCCTCAAAATTTCAGCACATCTGAATTTTGATCCGAAGTCATCCCCACTCATGTATATCTAATTCACTGGCAAACTGAGCCGATTGATCGAATTTGATTGATTTTGGTCCGTATCGAACAGAGTAAATGATTGTTGTGTTCGGGAGGGGGCAGACCAAAAAATCACAATTTAGAGCCTGTGAGGAGGTGCAATGAGGCCGAAAAGTCGAAACAATCAAAAGGCACATCCATGGCCCCTAATACGTTTACATACCGAATTTCAACTACCTAGCTTAATGAGGGGAGGGGATAGGGGAGAAAGAGCCCCTTTTCAAATAAAAAGGGGAAAATCCGCATATCTCCTCTCTTAGTTGAGCCAAGAGGCTGATTTTTGGTTACGTTGTACCGGTTTAGGTTTCCTATCGATTGGCTAAAAAAAAAAAACAATTTTTGCATTTTTAGCCACTCAGCCAGCACTTCGTCTCCCGAAATTCGTGTATAACTGAATTTTGACCCAAGGTCATCCCTACTCATATGTATCTAATTCGCTGCCAAACTGAGACGATTGACCGAATGGGAGCGATTTTGGCCAGTATCGAGTAAGACTAAATGATTTTGGTCTTCCGGAAAAATAAATAATGAATGAAAAACAAAAATAAATTCATCTGACATGGCCAAAAATGGTCATAATTGTGTTCTAGAATCCGAAAAACCGATTTTGTTGATATTTCTTCCCTTCTTCATCCGCCGTAGGTCGATTGACTGTAACAGCCTACTGGTTTTTATTGACAATATGACATAGAAAATCAGGCTAAAAGGACATATTTCAATATCACAAATATAACAAATTCTCGTACCTAAACGTAATATTTCTTACGAAAATACGAAAATAAGTAGCCTGATATTTTCTTAGATAATTCTTGCTGTGAACCATACACGGTACGCTGAACGCTTCAGTTTAAATATTGTACTCGCTTTAATTTGAGTCAAAGTTCAGAACAGATCCGCTGATTCACATTTTGGCGACATTTAAAAGTGGTAGAAAAACATACTAGGTAGAACAGAAATAATATCCCCGTCAATATTGACAGCTTGATTAATTTCTTGCCAACTTGTTCCCTTTCCTCGTTTTGTCGTTCTCCTTTTAAAGTTATCTTTTTACAGTGGCAAAAAAATGCGGAATTACATTATATCAAAGACAAGAATCAAGAGGACACATACCATTACTTTTTTTTTTTTTTTATTATGAAACAAGAATCTGATTTGAAATTCAAATGAAAACTTTCACAAAAATTCAATATAAGTATACGTGCTACGTAAGTATCTAAACCTTACGATTTCGAGTTGTGCTTTGAAAAATTTCATAAAAATACTGCCGCGTTAATTCCGAACGAATGTTTAAAATATGGACTTTTTTAATATATATTTTCTTCTTTTTTTTTTTTTTCATCCTTTTAGATTTCATCACGCGTTTTTGTTTCGCGGTATTCTTTTCTTTAGAAATAGCTTTTGTAATGTAGTGTTTTAATCTGCTCGATTGAAATTTAAAGAAATAGATATATATATTTTTTTCTTTATTCGTATTATGAAAATGAATAGATTTGGGGATTGTTTTACACATAGAAACACAGCGTACTCTTAATGCTTACAATATTTAGTTGTTCGGTTTCGTAATAAATATACGATTTTTTGTTTGAAAAATAACATAAAAATGTAAGGTACAAATGCAAAGCAAAAAGAAGATTTTTCTAGAATTTCAAACTTTCCTGCCCTTGCGAACTGAAATTAATTTTTCTGCGCTAAGTAGATGCCTAATTGTTGTACTCGGTTGACTTCTTAGGAACCATATTTGAATTATTTCCCCAGGTTTTTTTTTTTTTTTTTAAAAGAAAATTAATATACTGTGAAACTGATGAATGCCAAGGTTATAAAGGCAGGTATTGTTTTTTAACTGATATTTATTAATTCAGTCCGGTGTAGATATTTACTTATTGCATTGATTTATCAAAAAGTAAGGTAGCGCATTTACCTATACCGCAAAGAATATGTCTTTTTTAACTGAAATTTTTCGTTTTGGATTTTATTGATGTTATTCTTTGCATAATTTTTCTTTGAAATGATTTTTTAAATATTGACAATAAGGCAAAAGTAAGTACGCAGGTATATTACATTAATATCAAATATTTGTTTCATAATGACCTTTGGTCCATTTATTTATGTGAAATTTTTCCAACCCAAATGTAACCATTTCCGGATAACTTAACGGAAAGTTATTAAAGGGTAACGTTTTCCGTTATAATAACATAAAGAACCGGAGAATTATTTACAGCTTATAATGAGGCAATTTTACGTTCACAGCACGTAAGGTACATTTGTTCCATTTTCATGTATTTTTAAACCCTCTCCATTTGGAAAAAAAAAATTGTAATGTTGTTAATAAGCAATGGTACAGACCTACTTTTTTTTTGGCCCGATTGATAAAATTTTTAGCCAAAAGTATTTTGGCACTGAAATTCTTGTGTAGGTAATCGTCGTATAGCATTTGTGATAAATGTAAAATTATGGCGATTGCAAAACAATTTCATTCAAATGTTACCTGAACAGGCGACATGTAATTGGTATATTTTTTACTGTTGAGTCGGGTATTATGGTGGTTTACAATGAACGTGCAAAATACCTATACCCATTACCTATACATGATGTAATGCTACTTACACGTGTATTCGTACGTAGTTTTATATGTATTTTATATAAAACCTACGCGGATGGTTTTTTTTTTTTTTTACTTTTTGTAAATTTCCAACCTTATTTTGAAGCTTCTACATGTCTAGACCTTTTCCTGCTAAACCTTGACCTTTTGGTTTTTTCTTCTCCATTATATATTCTGAAATCCGGTCGATAAGGTATACCTTTAATTTTCTGTTATCATTCTTCGCCAAAGGCAAAACTGCGGCGGAAAAGGTCTATTATTCGTTTTGGTCTTACAATGCTTTAAAAAGGTTATCCACCAACCTTAATATTTATTACAGTGGTGTTCAAAACGTTTTCCGGTGAAAGATTTATTAATTTGATTTGGAAATTAAATTAAAACAACCCTTTGGTCAAAGATATGGAGAATGTGTACATTTAACGTAGTGGATCATATATGTATGTGTATTGTACGACCTTGTTATACGAAAGATTTGAAAAATAATTTTCCAACTTTAATTTTAATTTTTTCGACGACGACGACGACGCTGACGGCGATTCGACGCAACGCGACGTATGCAACAGCGTTAAAGAAGGTTTTTGTAATGGAAATGGAGCGACGTAACTGGAACATTTTTTTTCTCTTTGCATGAAGGGGGTGTGGTGAGGATGGTTAATTGGTTATTTTGAAACTTCGGAGTATAATTTTTAGCACGCTTAAACGTGGATTTGAAAAACATCACGATAAGAGATTGTTTTAATCCTCTTACTTGCTTTTCAATTATTTCGATCGTTATCGAACAAACTATTCAATGATCTAAGCAATTAGCCTTTTGCGGGTATTTCTATCTGAGAAATGTATGCGCCTGTATCATCGGAGGGTACTTATGAATGTTGAATTACTTTCCTATATTCCGGGTGTTCCGCATTAATCTCGTCATCCTTATACCAGTGATAGGTCAACTCACGTGACTTACATGTATAATGGGTAGCATGCTCCAAAAATCCAAGGGGCAATGATATGATATTTTCAAAATTTCATTCTCACCTACATCTGCCACTCACTTGGAAAAAAAATCGCTGTCTGCTCTAGAACATGGTGTATTCCCTCGAAAATGTGTGGTATAAAAATCGAGAGTAGGGTTGAAGCGGTTCGTAAAATGTGACAAGGTAAATACAAAAAAAAAAAAAATCACTAAAAATTTGTAACTTTTTTAATTTTTTGTGAATAACTTTGAAAAAAGCTATTATGAGCGCCTCATTGAACACTTTCGAATGAACGGGAGAGCATTTTCAACTCCGTAGTTAGGATGTTAATTCTCAGAGGTTGCTTGCAATCATACGGAGAAAAAAATATCAATTGAAGAAGAAAAATATTTAGTCATTTTTGGACAAAAATGGAAAAAAATATAATTTTGAAGGTTATGAGCTCCTTACTAAAAATATTTAAAATGCGTAGTAGTACACCTCCCCCCGCCCCTTAATGGCCTGAGCAGACACTTTGAAGGTTATTTCCCAATGAAGAAAAAAAATATATTTTGAATGTTGAAAATTGAAAAAATCCGGATGCCTTTTCGGGTCAACTGGACACTCCACCTCATCCATTAATTTACCTAGAAGGTTGGAACTCGCCACCTCCAATCCATACCATTATTGCTCAAAAAATACATTTTCCCAACGTTTTTGATGAAATTTTCACCTCTGCAAGTCGCCCTAATTGAGCTAGCCCTTGACTTTTTTTCGCTATAATAGTAGAGGAAATCAAGGCGGATATTTTGAGACCTCTAGGAGCATCCTTGATCCATTTTTCGCCGAGCTAGAGGCATTTAAGCTTAGAAAATCATGAAAAAATACAATATGAGAAGAGCTCAAACTTTAAACTTCATTTTCACAATATTTCATTTTTTTATTTTCACGATTTTTTAAACTTCAATGCCTCCAGCTTGGCTAAAAATGGACCTAAAATGCTCATAGAGGTTTCAAAATGTCCGCTTTGATTTTCTCTATAATTATAGCAAAAATTATTTTAAAAAATTCCCACTTTAGGTTCCTTTTTGCTGTACGGTACTTATATATTTTTTTTCTTCATTGGGAAGCAACCTTCACAGTTTTTTCTCAGGCCATGAAGTGAGGGGCACTGATAGTCATTTTAAAAATTTTTAATGGGGAGCTCATTATAGCTTTTTCAGAAGTCACTCACCAAAAATTGAAAAAATTTACAATTTCCAACTAAATATTTCTATATTTTTATCGGCACAGTTTGCAAACAACTTCTTCCCCATTCTTATTTACTTACCACAGTCGCTTACTTATATGCCTTGACTTGTGCCGCAATCGCTTTGCTTCTGTTATATTTCCCTTTAAAATTAGATTTTTTTTCTATTTTTGCCCAAAAATGACTAAATATTTTTTTTCTTTAATTGATATTATTTTCTTCATATATATACAACCCTCGGGGTTACCAGCCCCGCCATTGAGTTGAGGGTGCTCTCCCGTACATTTTAAACTTTTACTATGAGATGTTCATAATAGCTTTTTCTGAAGTTATTCACAAAAGAAATGCTAAAAAGGTGACCAATTTTCAGTCATGTTTTTTCGCATTTATTTTGTCATATTTCACAGATCAACTCACCTCCACCCCTTGACTTTTATAACACACATATTTGAGAATATACACTATGTTTAAAAGCAAACATCGAATTTTCATCAGTACTAAGTACACATTTTCTTTTTCATGAATTTTCAAAGTAAGCCGCAGATTTGGCTGAAAATGAAATTTTGAAAATAAGCATATCTCAGCCCCTTCAATATTTTGGTATACTAACCATCATACTCGGAAGTCTCATGAGTTGACATATCATTGCTATGAGGATGGCGAGGTTAATGCGGAACTATCAGTATATTTGAGTTTGCAAGGAATCCAGTCCACGCATATGTCTGATTTTATACCAACTCACAGCGATGGCATTGCCAAGATTAAAAATCCATGAGTTGAACTTAACTTCTCCTGAGAAATTTTCCAAACGTGAGGGATCCACATGCCCGAGTAAAGCGAGGGCGAAATTTTTGAAAAAATTGTTTTTTCAAGTATCGAAAAGAGCATTATTCAGAGTTTCATGAAAATCATTGAAATGTTCCGATGGTTCTGATTTTAGATCTGCGATAAATATAATTCTTGTTCGTATTAGTGAAATTTTTGAGGAGCCTAGAGGGTGATAGAATTATTTAGGGGAAGCCTGATCGGTGGTCAAGCCTTAGCGATGCCTTTACTTTGAAATCATTTCATAACAACATCTTTTCATTATTTACTTCAGTGGTTATAGATCTTCGTCCATGGTTAGTTCTGAAAAATTATTTTCAAGCAAAAAATATGGCGCTGTCGTTCATACTTATTTATTATCTTTGAAAAGTTGGCCAACTTATGAGATAGAATTGTTGTACGATTGATAAATGTTACCGTTGAATTCACTCGCTTTTTCTCAACTGACTCGCGATGAAATTTCGCCATGTTGGTGTTCGTCGTCTTGTATTTATTTTTGGTCAAGTTTTCAATGACAATTAAATAGTACCTATATTAAACTTTATCCGCCATTTTGCACTCTATGTGAAGTGATGTTAGTCTTGAGAGAATTAATAACTCGTTACGACGGTTTAAAAAAAAGTTACGAAGTTTTTTCCCTTGGTTTTGTCATTTTTCTTGACGATTTTGAAACATTCGAACTGCTTACGTAAGCTCATCCGATGAAAATACTTACCCCCAGTAACTGATGATGGGAATTATCCTCGTTAGGTATTAAATAATTTTCTTATATTTTGTATGGTAAAGCGATGCGACCCGACTGACGGAGATAAATTTTAAAGGGTGTTATGTCATTCATGACAGAATGAGCTTAATCACTCTCTGGTAAACACTGTCTGCAATTATATTATCAAAACGAATAACAAAACGCGTCATATTCAAGGTCAGATGAATCGAATAAAGTTAGGTATGCCGATTGATACATTTTAATTATTTCATCATTCCGTATTCTTTTAGAAACTTTTAATTTTATTCGCCTCCATCTTGAATTCATGGTGATATAAATTAATCCTCTTTTTAAAGCATCAGATTTAACATGTTTTCTCCCCTTTCTTATTCACAAACAAAGGAAATTAGAAGTAAGAAATGTTGGCTTCGTCATGCATGCAAAAGGAAAGTACAGAAGAGAGAGAGACTGAAAGAGTGTAACTCATAGCTACATAAAAGCGTCAAGTGTGATAATTTGCCTTCCGTCTAGCTGTTCCTTTTAATTTTTTGTAACACCTACATCTCAATTGAAGTGTATCTACATAGACGAATTCCACCTAAACATGCAGGATTCATTCCAGGAAGAAGCACAAGAGAGCAGGTAAAGAATGTAGGGTAGATCATTGAGAAGCGTAGGGAGAAAACATAACTCAGTTGATGTGCTTCATAGACTACTTGATACAAGTGAGAGTCTTGCCTCTTATAGCAGATCTGGTAGAGTTCTTATATTAGTAGCTCACTTGAATAGCAATGTGAATTGATGGTGAAGAATCAGAGGCTTCTCAGGTTAAACAGGATGTACTTCAGGGATGCATAATTACCCCCGCATTTATTCAACGTCTACATTGAGTACATAATTCAAGAGGCTCCAGAACATTAAGTTTACCAAAATATTCAACGAAATCGAAATGCGGAGGTCTACCAAACAGAGTGGGGCGTTCTGCAGTTGACAAAATTGGGTGACAGTTGGTAAAAGTTGGAAAAAATTAAAATTAATGGAATGTTGGAATCCGTCACGGTTTCACTGCCGAACCTTTCTGGATTTGTGCCCACAATGGTAGATTTTTAGGGGTGAACAGTTTTGAAATTTTGATTGAAACATTTTCTAATGTTTACAATTACTTTACGACCCAAAATACCGAATATTTTATAAAATTTTCACCCTCGCTTTGCTCGGGTTGTACCTATACGATTATATTTTCTGACACATCAAAAGAAATTTAAATCCTGTAACTCTCCCTTCCACCTATCGAAGTGGATCTTACATTGTTGCCTCATGTTGAAATACAAATGAAAATATTCAGATATCGAGAGGAGGCTTGTATCAATACTAATCGGTACTTGACTTGCATGTGAGTAAAGTCACATCCAAGGGAGGGAACTTTTGGGCTTTGGCTTTCCTAGAAAATAAATTTGAAGCATATCTTTTTGCGGAATGAATCAATCTGAACATGTAATAGAATTTGGCATTTAGAATTTATCGATGCACTAGAGCACCGGTTTTTGACCCTCTATTCCTAATATTTCAGAAAAATTTTTCTCTCGCCTCGTTCGGGCATTATTATCTTTCATTTCTGAAAGAAATTCGTTGAAAATTCTTCTCAAGTGGTAGCTGTAGCATGACGTTTTCTTCCCTACATAGCGGCCTTACGGGTCCTTTTTTGGGCAAAATCTTTAATTATGTCGTCATAATTCAACATACGAGCTAATCGATTTTCAATCGAAAGCAGAGCCAAATTAACAAGTCGAACAGTGAG